>LJIJ01005073.1:0-12783 GCA_001718145.1 Orchesella cincta
CACGAAATTACTTAGCGATTTCAACAGGGACCCCATCTGCAAGAATCGTGGAATCCACGTAGAACTGATACTGTTGGGAAACCGCAGATAGTTGCCGCAGAAAATACGTGGATTTCTAAGTCACTTCCACTAAGAATCAACAATTTTACCTTACCAAAAACCCCCGGTCGCAATCACGTAGAAATTACGTAGATTTCACTAACAATAAATGCGAAATATGCAACATGGTTTCCACGAATATTTTACATACTTCTGAGTATATGCATTGAAATTAATTGGTCTAGTATAAAAGCGAGAGCTAAGTTTAGTAACAAATCTTTATTACACCAAAGTTACAAATACACACGTTGGAATCTTAATCACTGCTACTAGAAGTATTGTAACAAGAACCATTATTTGATACTAGTTGGACTGAATGATTTACATCCAATAAACGATGCAAACGAACACAGAGCTTTTCTACTGAAATAAGTTAGCCTATTTAAACTTAACATGTGTTTCTGTACTCGTGATGCGTGGAATTTTTTGTTTACTCAATACCGTCCCCGAAATTTTTGGATGACCAGTCTCGTTGTCGCCAGATGACTCAGAATCTGAGTTATCGCTGGATGATGATTGGGATGCTGCAGCGGGTTTTCTTTTTTGACTTCTTCTCCTTGCCCTTTTTCGGATTATACTGTCACTCTCAGATTCCAGGGTGGAAGTGTTCAAAGACTTGGCTAGTTTTTGACATGCCTTGCTGTAGTCATCTAGAAATATCAATAATTAAACCTGTCAGCAATTTGCATGTTGTAAATAGAAATATAGAGCACCTTATTAAATTCAGATTTGATTCAAACTTACCATATTGACCCAGAATCCAAAAACGCACTTCGTCCACTCTGGAACAGCTGAATTTCGCACTAATGACTCTATATTCGATCCACTTCGTGGTGGCCATGAACACTTGAAACTTTGCACACAAACCCAAGTTGAAGGAACTAATTCTGAGCACTTTGAACCATCTGATTCAACAAATTCCAAAATACAGTACTTTTTATTTAATGAATTAACTATTTTAAGGTTGTTCGAATCTGATCAAGCTAAAATAAGTTTGTTGGAGTTTTTCCGATTGCATACAAACAGAAATTGAAAAAACACATGAGAGTTAGCAAAGCGAGCCAAACAGCTCATATTTCTTTCTAAAACAAAAAAAATTTGTGCGTACTAACAATGAACTCGCGCTAAACCCATTAAGTATGTTTGTGTTTAGATGCTCGAGAACTACAGCATGAAATCTACGTGGAAGCAACTATATATTTTAACACATCTTTTAGTGTTGCAACTCCGTCTTGGATTCCACGTAGAAGCAACAATACACATTGCTACGTTTTTAAGTGTTGCAACTACATCTTGGCTTCCACGTAGAAGCAACGATACATATTGCTACGTTTTTAAATGTTACAACTTCTTCGTTACTTCTACGTAGAATTTCTGAGGATATTTTTTAGTTACATTTGCTACCATTTGGCTACGTTGCAACCACGAAGCCTTGCAGATGGGGAATATGCTACTTATACTTACAAAAAATACAATCCAAAAACTTGGTTTACGACGCGATGATGGTGATGCTTACTTATAGATAATGCTACGAAGATGTGCTACATTATTATTTTGATCATTTTTTATTTGAAAGATTACTTTTAAATTTTTCATTGTGTGTGCGGATCGCGAATGTACTTTACCTGTAATTGAGTTTTACATCTATTCTAATTCACTTTTAACTTCTTATAGTAAACAAATGATGTCAAATGATGTAATATTGCAAATTAACGCATAAATTATCATACATAAAATGCTGCTCCTTATATTTTATCTAGCCTTTGTAACATCGGCAGGATGTAAAATGGACTGAACAAATATTTATATCACACGGAAATCTGTCTAACTAGCAAAATATGCAGAATAAACTCTTTATTAAGTATAATAGACACAGAAAGGAAAAGGAAGCTCCCACGACCCACGACACACAACCCAGAGCTCTATAGATCACTTTCCTGTGAGAATTTGCAACTTTTTCTTTACATATAACCTAAGTTAACTTGGGTACACATGTGTTGAACTTTGGAGATTACCTATAAGCATTAGATAATGTTATGTAATGATAGAATGTATAAAACACATTTATTACGGAAAGCATGGAATTATATAAAGCTGTGTTTTTGTAATAATAAAATACATGTGCTTAATCGAATCCATTGCAAATATGTTTTGGCTAAAACGGAAGCAAGCAATACTAACAAAAACATTAGATGTATTCTCATAGTATTTTCTAAGTACAAAAAATCATGCTATAAAAATGAATGAATTGCTCCGAGTTATTTCGAACTCCTATGAATCAATTAGACTCGACTTTACGAAATCGTGGATTAGAATCAAAATTAAAATGATTCAATTTGCTTAAAGTAGTTTATTAGGTATATTTACATAAGTATGAATATGCTACAAAATGTTACAGGGCCAAAAACGGCCGAATACAATTGGAACCCAACGTACGGAAATGAACTACTATTAAATCACGCATTTTTATTTGATTTAATGGATTTGTGCTGGGTATTCATTTCTCAGAAGACCAGTTAAAGTTCTGATTTGGAACGAAGTGGGGGTGCGCGAACGTCCAATGCTGGATTCTCCTTGAAGAAGTTGTACGGTTTCAACATAATGGAAACGTGCCTAACGAAGATGCAAAAGTGGGTTGTTAATTATGCGAACTTTCAAAGTGAAAAATCTCTCGCTTGGAAAATAAACAGTAAGTTAACTTACTCCTCAGGCATGACCGGAAAATCTTCAACTCTGGGCACGTGTGATAAACCGAAATTGTGCCACAGGACCACATCTGTATTCTCAATGTTTGCGTTTTCATCTCGCCCAACCCACTCTGGAAGACCACTATTATTCAGATAGTATCCACCAGGGAACATTTGATCATCATGGTAAGGTGTCACCCAAGTATTGTAATCCATCCATTCTGCCTGTGGATGTATAGGACTATCATTTCTGAGTAACAGTGGCGGAGACGCCCAAGGCATCAGCTTCCAACCAACTGGTTGTTTCGTGTATGGATGTATGGATTGTGGATTGGTGATAACCCAGGTGCGGCTTCGCTCAGGGGCGATTTTAGTTCTAGCTTGTCCTGCAGTTCTCAGCGTAGTCCTTTCGTTGGTAAATGCCTGACCGTAAGGGTTTATTGATGACCCTGTTTCACCTACAATTTCAATACAGCATGTCATATACTGTATGAGAAATCTGAGACAAAGACTAAACTGACTGAGTGAATATGCATGTTATGTACCTGGTCCTGGAACAACATCCGACGTGGCGACACTGTTCTGGTTACCATCAATTTCAGCGTCAAGCCTTAAAGCAGAAGAAATGCTGATGATATTGTCCATTTATTTGAGGGAATACAATAGATCCATGACCTGCAGGAGTTGCATTAACAGCCAACAAATGAGTACTGAGAATACCCGTCAGTTTTACATGGAATTCAATGCTTCCATCCTGATAAAAGTGCCAGGCGAAAAACATAATCGTAGTTCCCTACAGTAGCAATGAATGTTATTGCCAATCTCTGAGATCTTGTTATGGACGATTTTCCAGTTCTGTAGTCAGTGTGTTTCCATAAGATTCCTGCATCCTCTTCGTGCACGCAAACAACGCGCTCCACTTCCTGAGCCTCACCGTCCTTATTGTTAAGTACAGTATTGAAGAAATGAACCTCACCAATACATCAAGTTGTGCATTAAGACTGTTTGTACTAAAGCCTACTCCATACTGTCCCGAATCAAAAACCTGAACACACAATAAATTTGCTAATAGCTATATTCGGAAAGAAATCTTTAAATAGAAATTTTTTAAATAAATGCAACGAAATGCAAGATTTACATACATGTTTTCTATGGTATGGTGGTCTTGGATCTCTGCAGAAATTAACAATATTAACCAGTTTTCCAATCTGTTAGCGTTTGAGAGTCATTAAAAGATATATTAAATCGCTCTTCATAACAAAACTGACTCACCCATATGGAATAAACATTTCCGCAAGTGACATTCGATAAAATAGTGGTCTTACTGTGCCCGTATCATTGTAGTTTACGTTATGTATAACTAATCCTTCACGGCCATTAAAACTATAGTCGGGGAAAATGTCACAATTAGAAAATGACAAAAAGCAATCGAACTATGCATAATAACAATTCACTACATAAGTAATCGTACCCAATCCGCATTTTGTATTTTTGCCAGCTAATTTGGTTTCCAGTAACGCTGTAGCTTGCACACCCACTTTGTGTAAGTTTTACGGGTTTCAAATCATTCCTGAAGGAGTCCACGGGTCTTAAATCAGGGTGAAAATTAGACGTCTCGTTGGGCACAATGTTCCCATCTTTGTTGTTAGCATCAAAATCCTCATGTGTGGGTAGCTCTTCAATATCAAATACTTTCCCTTCCAGTATGTCAACCACAACTCCAAAGTCGAAGGGGTGAGCTATGTATTCGAAAATGATAGAAATATTTATAAAAATTCATTTGAAGTAGAACTTTGTAAACTTTAGCTTCCAAGTTATTCTGCCTTACCATACTCATTGTCGTCTGGAAATTTCCTTCCATACAAATATATCTGAATCAATCTCTTTCCTTGGTACTCTGGTCGATCCCCAATGTATCCCACAGACCTAGAGACAATTCGATCATAAAATTCAAGCAAAACCAGTCGATAGCATAGCATAAATAAGATCTCATGTCGATTCTTACCACGGATCAGCAATCACTAAACTCATGTTATCATATCCAAGCTTGCGACAACGTTCTATTACATTAGCATCCTCACGAGCAATTTTCTCCGATTCAAAAAGCTCATCTGATGTGAGAGAGGGCGAAAAGCCTACAGGTACTGGATTCCAACTTTCTACTTGCCTGGTATCTAAATTTACAGTGACCTCAACAGCTTGGTTGCTAGTACGGTTAAGTAGGATCGTAATGGATCGGCGAGGAATAGATGAGCTTGGAGGAGTCGTGTCTTCCAGGAAGTATGGTAAAAGAACGGATTTCTCAGGTTCCTTCAAAGTTATGTAGTTAAAAATCCAATTGCCTGGTCTATAGTTTTTTATTATTTCAGTTGTAGCATTTATCTCAGCTTCATTTAATGGATCGAGGGGGTGCAGTGTATCTGTACAAGCGATAAGATTGAGTGATCCAATTACAATTATTTTACAACCTATTACATTACCGTCAATTCATTTTGACTATCAACTCGTTTTATGAATGAAATTTTTCCTACCCTTTATGTTAGCATTGCTGTTTCCATTATTGTTCCCAAAGTCTGGAAATAAAGAGCCAAGAATTTGCTCTATTACCCCTGTTCAAAATAAATAAAACAACCGAAATATTAACTGCATGTACTTAATTGTATAAATAATATTTTTGAAAATGTTTTGGATTCGGCATACCCTTCTGTGCTTCCAAATTTGCATTAAGTTCTTTCAGATCAACTTGACTGCTAACAATTATTTGAAACTTGACCAGAAGCACTACTACGTAAAGTATTCGACACACATTTTGCTGCTGTGTCATACAAGACTAAATATAACTACCCAGAGGGGCAACCTGCTACAAAATTATAATTAAGAATTAAGACTAGAATAGTATTTTGTAAACAATTTCAGTTGAAGCATAATTTGCAAAGTCTGTAATTCTGCACTAGCCGCACTTGTATTTATACTACAGCATCCACATAAACTGAAGGCCTATAATGAAACCACATTGCATTGATTTGGAAAATGTGTGACTGAATCTGATCTTACTCTTTTGTGATTCTTTATCATTTGATTGAGTGGATTTTCGCTTATTAGTTTACAAAGTCTGTCATTTTTCACTAGTCGCACAAATATTTATACTGCAGGATCAACAAAAATTGAAGGCCTATGAAACCACATTACATTGGTTTGAAAAATGTTGTAACATGAATTCTGCAATTTTACACTATTGTGATTCATATGCCAGGATTTGATTTCCCATTACCATTTACTGGGCAGTCAGGAGTCAGCAAACCCAAATTTGCAATCCCTAGGAGCCAAATTTGACATCGCCCTCCGCGAAGGATCCAAATTTTGGATCCTTGGCATGCAAATTGGCATCCCAGGGAGGCCAAATTTGCATTCTTGAATTGAAAAATTATTTTGGGATACAAATTTGGATCCCCAGGATCCAAATTTGCATACTTTTTCATGAATTGATTTCCAAATAAAAAGTAACGGTATTATTTTGAAGGAGTAACGGTAATTAAAAATCAGGTACTTAAACTAGGCTGTAGTTAGCATTTTTTGTCCGTGGCGATTAATTTTTTACCGTGGCGTTTTTAAGATATTGAAATTTTTGAGAGTAAAATATTTCAAAAATTGCGTTGAGAATGACATCAGTCAATAAAAACTATGACTAATGATTAAAAATACGTTAAAATATATATAATAATTTTATAGAACTACATAAGTTATGTTTAAAGTGCCGTTTATATGCTTTGTTTAATGGTTTGAACATGTTATATATAACACTCCAAAATCTTAGCAAACGCCACGCTAAAAATATAAACGCCACGGACGGAAAAACTGCTAACTACAGTCTAGTTTAATATCTGATTTTTCAACGTTAGCGCCTTCACTCCTTCAAGTAATACGTTACTCTTTTTATTTGAAAATCATTCATGAAAAAGGATCCAAATTGCATCCCAAAAATAAATTTTTTAATTCAATGGACCCAAATTTGCATACCGCACCGAGCGCAAATTGGCATGGTCCAAGCGATCCAAAATTTGGATCCTTTGGAGGGGATTGCAAATTTGGCTGCCCTGGGATGCAAATTTGGGTGCTGACCCTGACTTGTTTTTTGTTACATTTTAGCGCGAATGTTGAATATTTAATGTCCTATAAGTTTAATGCATGTATGCCACCAAAATTAATTTATGATGGCGGTTAATCGGACATTAGGACTGTTCCAGTGACATGCTAGTTAAGTTGTGATTTTATTGACATACATTACGGTTATTTCTTTTTCAAACTCCTAGCCAATGTCAACGTTATAATTTTCTGTAAATCTGGGGAAAATTGTGGCACACCTTTTTTGTTCCAAGTTTAACGTTTTTTTGTTATTTACAGAGGCTCGAAAGCTCAACTCGTGATAGTTTGTTTAACATTAATATGATCCACCTTTTGTTAGTTCACAAGGTTTGCATAAAATTATACTTAAATTTTGAACCTATGAAGTCTTTCTCTCTCTTGTTCATATTTGGAATACACAACTATTGTTTTTGTATGTTAAGTTAGCTGATAAGGAATGCGTCAAAAGGTCGTTTCCAATTGTAATTTTGTTTCACACACAATAACATTTAGATCTACACGCTAGTTTACCTGTTTGGAGGAAGCAGTAAACGCAGTGGAACTTCGTTTGAAACTTTGTTCCTGTTTGGCAGGACTTTGTTGTTTTTGTAGCAATTTCTTTCATTTCCGGGGATCATTCCCAAAATTCATTTAACTACCATTGGAAAACGTTTTCCCCCAGGTGCTTTTGCACTTTCTAGTTTGGAACCTCATATCATATCACACGCATCGTGTAGACTTGTTGGCTGTTGCCCATAAGTTCGAAGGCTATTTTGACGCTTACATAACCTTGAAAAAAATTATATAGTGTCTGCATTAAATCACGGGTGACAGCAACAGAATTTAACCATTTTTGTAAATAATGTCTTGTATTGTGGTGAGTAGAATCAACCAAATGTCTAGTTAGCCTTGATAGACATCTGCGAAAAAGGCTGTTTTTCGGCTGAAAACAACATGAATCAATGTATCCATTCACTAAACTTGCAAGAGCCAAACTGCGATGATCTCAAAAGGATAATTGGTCAATTCTTATGAGTGCAGACAAATGATGAGTCATCTATATTTTTGGTACAACACTGCTATTTAATTGATTACCATTTCAAGAAGCAGATCTGTAGGCACATTTACTGTTTTTTTGCATTAAAACTGCTTTTGTTTTTTGCCCAAATTTTGTTTTTTCCGACTCTGACTCAAATTTAAGACAAACCTAACGCAACGTTTCCGGGTGCTCAAATCTTTACAAAATTGGGATTCTCATTACAAATGTATGTATTACAAAATTTCGTTGATTTCCATGTAAAATGCCTATTGTCTATTTTATCGTGTTACATTTCTACCTTCGGGTAGACAATGATGATGATGATTGATATGATACAAGCAGAGAGAGTCAACAGTCAAGTCCAGCAAACAATAGGCAAACATCACCCAAATTTATATGATCTCTCCCGATTCGGTGCTTTGCTAGCTTAACTTAATATAATTACAATATGTCCTAACAATTAGCATCACAACATATGAATAATATTGGGTATAATACTGAATACTCTGGGAATTAATTTTGTAATCAATTAGGTTACTGTGATTTATTAGCTATTGATGGACGAAAGAAATATTTTACATCTGAATGAATGAGCTGCAAAAATACAGGTCTAATGCCATTGGAATTCAAAGTTAGAAAATGCATATTTGATATTAGCTAGAGACACTTTCAAATCAGTTAAAGTTCTGTTCTGGAACGTCTGGGTGGAGGCACGTCCAATGCTGGATTCTCCTTGAAGAAGTTGTATGGCTTCAACATAATGGAAACGTGCCTAAGGAAGATACAAACGAGCGTTTTAACTAAAGACGAACTTTGAAAGTGAAAATTCGCTTGCTTAGATTACAAAAATATGTTAACTTACTCTACAGGCATGACCGGAAAATCTTCAACTCTGGGCACGTGCGATAAGCCGAAATTGTGCCACAGGACCACATCTGTATTCAACGTTCGCATTTTGATCTCGACCAACCATCTGGAAGCCACTATTATTCAATAGAAGCCACCAGGTACAAATTTGATTCTCCTGGTAAGGTTGTCACCCAGACGTTCGCAGAACAGAACTTTAAACATGACTTGAAAGTTTTCTATCTAGCTAATATCAAATATGCATTTTCTAACTTTGGAATTCCAATGGCATTAGACCTGTATTTTTGCAGCTCATTCATTCAGATGTAAAATATTTCTTTCGTCCATCAATAGCTAATAAATCACAGTAACCTAATTGATTACAAAATTAATTCCCAGAGTGTTCAGTATTATACCCAATATTATTCATATGTTGTGAGGCTAATTGTTAGGACATATTGTAATTATATTAAGTTAAGCTAGCAAAGCACCGAATCGGGAGAGATCATAAATTTGGGTGATGTTGCCTATTTGACTGTTGACTCTCTCTGCTTGTATCATACATATCATCATCATCATTGTCTACCCGAAGGTAGATAAAATGTAAAGCATTTTGGAATACAGGAAATCAACGAAATTTTGTAATACATACATTTTTAATTGAGAACCTCAATTTTTAAGATTGAGCACCGGAAAGCGTTTGGTTTAGGTTTGTCTTAAATTTGAGTCAGAGTCGGGAAAAACAAACGGGTCGGGCAAAAAACAAGAAGTTTTAATGCAAAAAACAGTAAATGCGCCTATAGATCTGCTTCTTGAATGGAAATTAATTAAATAGAGTGTTGTACCAAAAATATAGAGGACTCATCACTTGTCTGCACTCATAAGAATCGATCAATTATCTTTTGAGATCATCGAGTTTTGGTTCTATGCAAGTTTAGTGAATGGATACATTGATTCATGTTGTTTTCAGCCGAAAACAGCTTTTTCGCAGATGTCTATCAAGGCTAACTAGACATTTGGTTGATTCTACTCACCACAATACAATGACATTATTTACAAAAATGGTTAAATTCTGTTGCTGTCACCCGTGATTTAATGCAGACACTATATAATTTTTTTCAAGGTTATTGTAAGCGTCAAAAATAGCCTTAGAAGCTTATGGGAACAGCAACAGTCTACACGATGCGTGTGATATGATATGAGGTTCCAAACTAGAAAGTGCAAAAGCACCTGGGGAAAGCGTTTTCCAATGGTACTTAAATGAATTTGGGAATGTTCCCCGGAAATGAAAGAAAGTTGCTACAAAAACAACAAAGTCCTGCCAGGATCAAAGTTTCAAACAAAGTTCCCATCTGCGTTTACTGCTTCCTCCCGACAGGTAAACTAGCGTTAGATCTAAATGTTGTCGTGTTACAAACAAAATACAATCGGAACGACCTTTTTGACGCATTCCTTATCAGCTAACTTAACATACAAAACAATAGTTGTGTATTCCAAATATGAACAAAGAAGAGGAGAAAGACTTCATAGGTTCAAAATTTAAGTATAATTTATGCAAACCTTGTGAACTAACAAAAGGTGGATCACATTCACGAGTTGAGATTACGAGCTCTGTAAATAACAAAAACGTTGGAACAAAAAAGGTGTGCACAATTTTCCCAGATTTACAGAAAATTATAACGTTGACATTGGCTAGGCGTTCGAAAAAGGAAATAACGTAATATGAATGTCAAATAAAATCACAACCTAACTAGCATGTCACTGGAACAGTCCTAATGTCCCGGTTAACCGCATCATAAATTAATTTGTGGCATACATGGCCATTAAACTTTATATGACTTAAACATATTCGAACATTCGGTCAAATGGTAACATAGAACAGTCAGGAAGTCAGCACCCAATTTGCATCCCAGGGAGGCCAAATTTGCATCCCCTCCAAAGGAATCGCAAAATTTGGAATCCTTGCATGCAAATTTGCCTGCGCGTGGGATGCAAATTTGGGTCGCTTTTGTAAATTAAAAAATTATTTTTGGGATTTGCAAATTTTGGAATCCTGTTTTCATGAAATTGATTTTCAAATAAAAGACGGTATTACTTGAAGGAGTAAGGGTAATTAAAAATAGATACTTAAAATAGACTGTAGTTGCAGTTTTTGTCGCGTGGTTTATATTTTAGCGTGGCGTTTGTAAGATTTTTGAAGTGTTTATATATAACATGTTTCAAACATTAAACAAAGCATATAAACGGCTTAAACATAACTTATGTAGTTTAATAAATTATTATATATATTTTAAACGTATTTTTAATCATTAGTCATAGTTTTTATTTGACCTGATTTCATTTTCAACCGATTTTTTTGAAATATTTACTCTCACAAAATTCAATATCTTAAAACGCCACGGTAAAAAATTATCGCCACGGACAAAAAATGCTAACTACAGGCCTAGTTTAAGTACCTGAATTTTTAATTACCGTTACTCCTTCAATAATACCGTTACTTTTTATTTGAAAATCAATTCATGAAAAAGTATGCAATTTGGATCCAGGGGATCCAAATTTGTACTCCAAATAATTTTTCAATTCGAAGAGTGCAAATTGTGCTGCCGGAGATGCAAATTTGCATGCCACAGGATCAAATTTGGATCCTTCGGAGGGATGCAAATTTGGGCTCCTAGGGATGCAAATTTGGGGTGGCTGACTCCTAGACTGATATGTAATGGAAATCAAAAGCGGCAATGATCACAAGTAGTGTAAATATGAGATTCATTCACAAATTTTCAAACCAATGTAATGTGGTTTCATAGGCCTTCAATTTTTGTTGATCCTGCAGTATAAATATTTGTGCGACTAGTGAAAAATGACAGACTTTGTAAACTAATAAGCGAAAATCCACTCAATCAAATGATAAAGAATCACAAAAGAGTAAGATCAGATTCAGTCACACATTTTCCAAATCAATGCAATGTGGTTTCATTATAGGCCTTCAGTTTATGTGGATGCTGTAGTATAAATACAAGTGCGGCTAGTGCAGAATTACAGACTTTGCAAATTATGCTTCAACTGAAATTGTTTACAAAATACTATTCTAGTCTTAATTCTTAATTATAATTTTGTCGCAGGTTGCCCCTCTGGGTAGTTATAGTTAGTCTTGTATGAGAAAATGTCTCGAATACTTTACGTGGTAAGTCTTCTGGTCAAATTTCAAATAATTGTTAGCAGTCAAGTTGATCTGAACGAATTTAATGCAAATTTGGAAGCACAGAAGGGTATGCCGAATCCAAAACATTTTCAAAAATATTATTTATACAATTAAGTACATGCAGTTAATATTTCGGTTGTTTATTTATTTTGAACAGGGGTAATAGAGCAATTCTTGGCTCTTTATTTCCAGACTTTGGGAACAATAATGGAAACAGCAATGCTAACATAAAGGGTAGGAAAAATTTCATTCATAAAACGAGTTGATAGTCAAAATGTAATTGACGGTAATGTAATAGGTTTTAAAAATAATTGTAATTGGATCACTCAATCTTATCGCTTGTACAAACAGATACACTGCACACCCCTCGATCCATTAAATGAAGCTGAGATAAATGCTACAACTGAAATCATTAAAAACTATAGACCAGGCAATTGATTTTTAACTACATAACTTTGAACGGAACCTGAGAAATCCGTTCTTTTACCATACTTCCTGGAAGACACGTCTCGCTGCAGCTCATCTATTCCTCGCGCGATCCCATTACTATCCGTACTTAACGCGTACTAGCAAGTCCAAGGCTGTTGAGTCACTGTTACATTTAGATACCCGGCAAGTAGAACAAGTTGGAATTGCCAGTAGCAATGTAGGCCTTTTGCGCTTCTCATGCGACTTCAGATGCAGGCTTTTTGAATGCAGAGAAAAATCGCTCGTGAGGATGCTTACGTATAGAACGTTTGTCGCAAGCTTGGATATGATAAAATGAGTTTAGTAATTGTGCTTGATCCTGG
>LJIJ01005074.1:0-12781 GCA_001718145.1 Orchesella cincta
GGCGCTCAATCCATTTCGCTGCCACCATTTTATATCGAAGGTATTTGGCCCGCAGTTATGTGTGAAAGACTGAAAAGTTGAGGAGTAACCCTCTGTCCATGTTTTGCCGCATCAGGATAAAAGTAATATTAATGCCTGACTTTGTGGTAACGGAGTTTAGGATGGTTCAGACTCAATCTTTCAAACGTCCCATCCAAGGAGTCCTTTCCGGAATAAACTTTCGGCACACAGCTGCAAATGAGCCAACACAAAAAATATGTAACACAAGGAGCTAAATGCACTTGAAATGCTGAAAATAAGCAAAGAAAGGCGTGCTTTATCTAAGAGTCAACAGTTTTTAAAAAAGTTTCAGGACCAGAAGACTCCGACTGTCTGATTGTTTGTGTGTTGGAAAGTCATTCAATGAGTCCAAATTTGACTGCCCACATGCGAACTCACACTGGAGAGCGTCCTTTTCAAATGTCAGACGTGTGGGAAGTCGTTAAGACAAAGGCTTCTCAGATAGGCATGTTAATGCTGTCCATTTGAAATTGAAGACGGAGAGTTGCATTTTCTGCACAAGTCATTTGCCCACGTTTCCACTCCTCAAGTCTCACATCAAGTGTCACATTCCGGCTTCCTGGTGAAAATCCGCATTCCGCGCAAACCTGCTTCGAAGGATTTTAGACGCGGTCGCAGTCCGACACATCATCTTTGTTCCGGTATGATTGAGGTATGTAAACTTGAATAATAGTTAGTAATAATAGTATAATTAGTTCAAGTAATAATATTTGTGTTGTTTTGGTTTCAGAAACGCAGCCTCACTTTCCTTTAATGAACAAGCCTCGGCGAGTACGTGTCTTCAATGATCAGCTTTTAACCATTATTATTTACAAAATTAATTTTCACACTGTAATCATTTTGTGTTTTAGTTACTGAGATTAGCTGCTCCTTTTCAAGAATAAATGTTAAGCCAACTTCTAAACTGTTATAAAATTTGTGAGAAAATATTGTAAATTCAATGAAACAGCCGTATCCCAATCAAACAAGCACACAACTTGAGAAATCCATCCTCCTTTTGAAAGAATCATGAAGGAAGAAAGTGTTAAAATAAGAAGCATATTAAAATTAAACAAATGCAGATAAAATTATTTTCATCAAGTTGCGGCTAGGTAGGCAGATTTTAGCTACCTAGAAGCTAAATTTAGCTACCACAAAGGTAGTGCAAAATATAGCTTATTGTAGCTAAATTTAGTACCTTTAACATGGATAGGATAGGGACGGTAGCTAAATTCTGCTACCTTACCATTTTGATGCGGTTGATGGAGGTTTAGAGTAAAACTTTCACTCCCAGTCGAAAGAGCGTGCACGAATTACCTTGAACAACCAGGGGGGGACGGGGGGTACAGGCGTGCCCCTCTAGAAAGTTCATGTCCCCTCCACGGTCCCCTTTGTCCCCTCCAAAAAATGCGGACATGTTTTTTAAAAAATATTTTAGTACTAACATCTAAAAATTTGATTCCTTTTGAAGCCCAAATTTGCCATTTTTCTTGTTAAACTCCAATTTTCGTGTAATTTCTGAGAATTTGGAACATTACTAGTGCAATTTTTTCTAATATCATCTTTAAAACGAATGTGCTTGCCTAGTCAGATGTAAGAAAGCATAATTTGTGAGGTTCAAAATGTTCAAAGTAGCAATGAAATATGTCAATAATGACAGTCAGTCTCAGGACGTAATTAAACGTCCCTGAGACCCAAGCTATGGTCCCCTGGCAGGATCCAAAATTTGGGTCCCTGGGGGCCAAATTAACGTCTCCTGGACCAAATTTGGACCCGGGACTCTAATTAACGTCCCAAGGACCCTAATTTGGGTCCCAAAAATTAAAAAAGTAAGAAATATTTTTGTAACAAGAATTTATTAAGGTAAAAATTACGCAATGATTTTATTAATTTTTTTTCGACGAAAAAAAAATTTCCACCGTGGAACATTTTTATTTATTCTTTTATTTATTTGGGTAGACTGCGGCGGATTTTCAAAAATTAAATACTTTTCCCCCAATGGTTGACTATACGTCCCAGGGACCCAAATTAACGTCCCTAATATTAGAGACCCCTATTAACGTCCCAGGGACCCAAATTAAAGGCCCCTGCAGGGACCCAAAATTGCGGTCACAGGGACGTTAATTATAACGTCCTGAGCACTGACTGAAAGAATTAAAACTAGAGTTTCCTCGTCAATAGCCCTCACCACAAACGCTGTGGTAGCAGCATTAAAAACAACTAAGCTACTCCTTCAATGTGCATTTTTTACGAGATTAGTCAGTGTAAACCAACTGTGAAATTTTGGCACGGATTTCGAATGAGGGGACTACCTTCAAATTTACTGTATTGTATTGAATAGTATTGAATTCAAAACTCGAAGTAGTTTTGAATAATACAAGTATGTAAAATGTTCCTACTATAGTCTAGAATTAACATTTTAGAGGAGGAACTCACTCCGTACATTTGATTTTTTTTGAACTTGGTGATTCAAGCAAGTGATCATCAATTTAGAAATGAGCCCCCGGGTGTAAATGATTTGGCATTGTCCGTATATTCAACACACATATCCAACTGACCAGGAGTAAAACAGTAACTAAATCCTGATGGTCGCGTCAGGTGAACAGCAAGCTGTATTAAGGTCTTTAGCCTAATAATCTCGCGTTCCCAGAGATTTATAACCAGCACATTACACTTTTTGATCGTACGAACACTTTCGTTTTTTCCTTACTTACACCTGCTTCAAATTGCTCTTCGTTGTCAAGAATTTTAGATTTCTTGAAATTAGATACATTTCTGTTTGGTGGATTTGTATTAACGCTGGCGTCTCTTCTCTTCTTGATGAGTGGTAAATCCAAGTTTTGATTATTTGCTGGGTCATTACAAGCTCTAGATGATGACCCTTTCGATGATAATAGTGATAATGGTAAGGATTCAACACAACTCTGATTAAGCACAAATTTATTGACGGCGGGTTCAATATTCCAGTAAATTTCATTTATATTGAGCTTGGTCGATAACTCACTGAACTCCTTTGCACACTTCGCAACTAAGAATGTACAGCCAGTGCATAGAAGGGAGATCACGGACAAAATTTGTTCTCTTTTACTTCCTCAAGAGTAATGGAGAGCACATTATCTACGGTTGGAGGTTGGCCTTTTTGTATTCTCTCAGCAATAAGAGAATCCAGTACGCTTGAAATACGTTGATGAGGAAAACGTGATGACACGGCACGATACCATATTCACACCTAAGCTCCACATTTCAGTACTTTAAGTCAACCCGTTATTGTACAACTTAAACATATTCCTCCATGGAGGACAATGTGACCTTATTTTAACAAATTCAGATGTAGCACTCATTCTCGGGCATATAATTTTCACAAAATCACATTTAATTGTTTCATGATGCAAATTTTATTACTACATTAATGATTACAATGAATACATTCGAAGACATCAAGGAACGCCAAATTACGTCTTCCCAACCGACACCCCGGTCCCAGATTATCCTAGCCGCTTTGAGGATAGTACGCAAGGAACAAACCCTGATGATGGCATCCGAGGAAACTGAATCCCCAATATTTACAAAGTTTGTTGTTAGGTTGAAATTCATCGTCCAAAAATCCGATACAACTGGAATAAAAGCATTTGTCTTGACATATTACCAATTTTCTTCATACATTAATACATATAAAATAATAGTAATGGTAATAATTAATGTAATTTTTTAAATCAAATTTTAAGTGAAAAGTGCAAGGTTAATTATTAAACTTGGACTACGACAGACAGGGACAGGGAGAAACAGACGACAGGGAACAACACTGATGTAAATGTGAACAACAATATTTTGTTCATACAATAGACGGCATATACCTGCATTATGCATGCAGCATGGTTTCATCAATTTTGATGCAAGAAAGAAAAATGCTGCCTAAGTCTAAGCCTTACATCCATTGTACGCTAACCTTTACATGTCGTAGTTGTACAATACCCCATTGTTACCATTGTGTATAATTTTTGTTTCCATATGAAAGCTCAACTGATTTTGGTGCCCTGCTCCTCACCGTGGAATCTGAATACATAGCCAGACATAATGTATAATTATGTATTACTTTATGCTTTATTCATAACTTAATTAGGAGTTCCAAGCTCCTGAACCTGAGATTGCCGTCGTTCTGAACGGAAAAAACCGTTATCGCCAGGACCCATTATATAAACTGAAATGGAACTGGCTGTTCTGAACAGTTAATTTGATCAGAGAAGGTTTGCTGTTGCCAGGGCTAAACTCAAATATGATATCTCGGTTCTCATCCTGCTTAACCTGAATGCTCGAGCTCAACTCACCCCTGTTAAACTACTTAGACCCAACCTAACTGTATTTGAGTCCGTGTTTAATAAGTGTTCGATTCAATGACGACTTAAACTCTTGATTCTCAGACTTTTTGAAATCCGGATAATGCGCTTGTTTTTCCTCGTTACTAGCTGTACCTTTCTGTGGATTTGGTAGTAATTTAATCGTTGTGGATAAATGTCATTTGCCAGGATTATGAGTAGAAGCTTGATGATAACAATTCAGTGATAATCATTCAAGAGCTAAAGGTTGCGCATTTGCAAAATTTGGCAAAGTGCCGGGATAACGTGCACTAATTTTTTGAATGAGTGGATTTTGGTGATTGCAAATTTAGTTTTCATCAACAGAGAACTGAAGAAGAGCATTAAGGAAAAGAATTTTTTATAGAAGGATGGAATTTCTTTCTGTGACTTCTGATTAAACCAAGGAGGAGCCATTAGTATATCGGTGCCCAGAAAGATCAGACAGTAAGCGCACTCCGAGTCCAGTTCTAGCAGCCACTGTAAAACAGAAATATAAATTCTAGAAAGCCTTTTCCTTTCATGCTGCAAACTGTAGCTAATGAGATGGAAACTTTCAAGCAATGGCTTGCAGAAACAACCCCAGATGTCAAAAAATTAATTGGACATGCGCTTTTAATTGCTAACGTTAAAGAAGCCACAAAACTACACAGAATGTTGGTAGAACTTCTCATCGAGGATCATCAACTAGATGAGAGTGAAGCGTTGGAACATAAACTACGAGGTTAAAGCTCAAACCTTCATACATTCAAATGATACTGCTGGTTTGAAGTGTTGCAAACTTTTTCAGGAGCATGTAAGTGCTCAATTTTATCATTAGGGTTTTGCATCATTATGAAATTCGATTTTTGTGTACAGTAAAAACAATGACTTATACCATAGCTGCAGAGTCTAGAGGGCAGCTGAAAGCATGTTTGGATTGGACTATAGTCACAAGGTTCGTCTGCAACCTCCCCCTCAAGACTGCTAGCCCGTTGTGTGCACGTTTTATGCTTGCTGGTGATGATGCCATGACGAAAAGTGGAGGCTTTATGCCGTAAACAAAGTACACGAATATGTTTTTTATGCTTGTCATATAAATGTTACTTTGTTCACACCTTGCTAGGTGTCCCAGTTGGAAATAAAACGAAACAAGACTAATTATTTGCATTTTTCATTCATAATGAAGTGGAGTATTAGAGAAAAAGGCTTTAAAGCCAGAAAAAAGTCAGCGTAAAAAAATTGCTGCTTTGTTGGAGAAGCTGGAATTCGAAAAGTTCAACAATTATCATTTCAATCCTCGTGTACAACTCCACTGAGCAACATGAGAGACCAACCTTGGATTCAAATACATCAAAGTAAGTTATTTAATCAACAAAAGAAGCTCCCGTGCTGGAGTCAGATGTGCTCCAGTCACCCATTCTGGTTGATAATGATGTTGCACCGGTGTTAAAATCAAATACTAATCAAGCTGCACCAAACACGGACCATGCTGATGTATACGGGTTCAGCTCACATGCGATGAAAAATGCACCGATAATTAACAATGAGATTGTAACGATTAGGATGCAGCTGTTTCAGTATCAAGATAATCAGCTTACCTTAATTTACTTTGACTGTAGCGTAAGTTTTTATTCACCTAATTTTAGCTAATTACTTCATTTCAAAATCCTACTATAGGAATCTTGTCTTGTAGAAGGAAAATTGGCTCTTGAAACTGGTTGAAAATTCTATATGTACCAGCTTTCGACTACACTCTCAGGCAGAATCTACCAGTTTGCAGCTTTTTGAAAGCAGAGAATCGGTTGCAAGGGTATCAACTCACCTTGAATGTGAGTTAACTAACAAAAACATATGCATTGCATAGAATGTAGGCAGTTTTTAAATTCCCGTTTTATAAGTTTGAGTTGCAGAGCTTCAGTCGACTCGGTTTGCAGATAAGCATGCCAAGTGTGTATAACGCAAAGATAGAATGGGAACTACTGAAAGTTCAATATTTTAAGACTTTCTAAGACCTTAGAACCTTTAAGGCGGAATTATTGTATTATTGTTCATTTATTAAATGATATACTTAATTATTATTTTTTGTTGTTTCATATTTAAAATATCAATCTTCTTCTCAATAAGACTCGTTTAGCCATAAATTATTCTACTTGCATTACTGTTGCTACAATTTTCAATTGGATATGTACCCTTAATTCATAGAAATACCAATACTTAAACATCGCAGATTGTAATTGTCAAATAAAGCATACTGCTGTGAATGTAAAATTTACTTTCGCAAATGCCTTGTTAATATAATTATTGAAAGATGTAATTATACGATTAATTATATAACGAGATTAATTAGTTGTGAGTTGAGTTTTTGAGAGTGATTTTTGAATTAGGCCTTATTAACTCTACAACGCTTTGTGAAATGGGATGCAGGACTGGTTTCGGTGATTTATTTCCTTCATCAGCTGTGTCATAAGCCTAGTTAAATTTAAATGTGATTTTTTGCTACATTTCCTTACACGTACGTACAAAGTATGAGTGGTTATTATTATTTTGAGTTAGTAATTATTAAAATGAAGATTGTAAACAATGTTTTGTACTTTGTAGCGGAATGAGCTATTGAGTTCTTATCAATCAATCAAATTTATTTACTTATGATTTATCTTTAATTTTAATGATGATTGGAGAGAGATTTCAGATTAAAGGAATCAAATACCCCTTCATACTATGGGAATACAAAATAGATTTCATGGGTGATTTAACAGTGTCACTAGTACGTGTCAAGTAGTGATTATTTATAGCTATCACGATGAGATTGTATGATTGTTTTAAATTCTATTTGTCCTTTACGGTTAATATGATATTTAATGTTTCCGTCGACTTGAACTATAAAAATGAAATGTTTCCTGCACACAATATTACATTTTGACTTTCAAAGTTTTGTTTTTCTGACAATTTATACATGATTGCGTGGTATTTTAGAACGGGTTATATAGTGAACTACTATTCCGAGAAATTAAAATTCATTTTAAGCTGACGAAAGGCCATGAAAATATTAACGGTTGGATTAGTGCAGTTGTTGCATTTAACATAAAATCAGAGCTGTTACAGACATAGATACGGCGTAAATGAACTGTTTGAGTGACAACTACACCGCCACCATTTTTCTCCATTTATAAGTTAGTACTGTCCTCCGCTCAATTTCTAACAAATATTGGAATTACAAGTGTTACGTTACTGCCAAAATTGTTTTCAAATGTGAAAATAAAATCTAGCTGAACAAAATGTCAATGTTTTTTTGTTATGATTTTTAATGTAAGTTGCACACAATGATGATTCATATAATTTCTGTAGGTGTTAATGGAATAGAATCTTATTTACCAACTGTACATTGGCGAGTGTGGTTGGAATTGCGATACGCTATTTTCTAAGAAACGTACGTAAAAGATATACTGTAGCAGTTCAGTAATAAGCACTAGTATGTACATTACGTACTTTGTTTGTTAATGGCCATTTTCACATCTTGTTAATCACATCAAATTGTTAATGAATAATGCAGGTGAGTTGCCGCCATTGAATCTCAAACCGGGCATATACACAGGGACGTTTCCTGCATTGGAGTTGTCCCTCTGGTTGACATGCTTGTCAGTATGCGTACGGGATGGTATTTCTTCGTCCCTGCCCTGTCGGCGAAGAAAGGCAGATCTTGCAAATGTTCGAATTTAGTTGTAACTGTTGCAGCTCTGAACGTAAAAGGTTACTATCCACAAATCCGTTATCTAATCTGTAGAATGGATTTTTATTCCGGTTTCAGTAAAAGGAGGAAGTAGATCGGACCCTGAAACTGTTTCGTAGTATGGGTTAAACAGAATATCTCCTGAAGAGCCTTTTTAATATGGATTATCCGGAGGGGAATATGATAACTCGTTGTAGCAAAAGGGTGAGGTGTAGTACTAGAGGTTTTTGGGCGCAAAGGAATTCTAGAAAAAGGGTTAAATGATGAGAGTATTCGTGAACGACGTAATCTGACGTCGTACTCTGGAAGCAGATTGTTCAATTTCTTTTCTACCATCGGAAGTGGTGTGCTAAGTGCGTCTAGAGGATGGAAGAGAGGAGCGATGGAACTTTAAGTAAAATGTCGTTTACTCCTTGCCTAAATAAGACGAATCTAGTAACCCCAGAGCAAAGTCCCCGCCAACACAAAGAATTTCTGTTCCAGGCAACACAGGGGCAAATTGGAAAAGCCAAAATTCTTCAGACACCAAATAACTATAAAATAGAACACGTTATATAGTCACCAATTTATTTTGTGGATTCTCGTTTAAATTCCACAAACTGACTTTATTCAGACACTTAAGCGTAAATGAAAACAGTTTAGAAAGGAGGAAATATATATGCATATTTGAACTAACTAATGGGTGTAGTTGACCAACCTCAACCCATTTTTGTCATGCATACCAAATTTTTAGATGAAGGAAGATATGAGCAATAACCAATGCCTGTGCTAGGGTTAGTCCGGCCCTGCACGCAATTTTAAAACGAATCTGCGTTCAATCCTTAAATAGAGTATTAAAAAAGTCAATTTAACTCGATTACATAACTTTTTGAAAACGAGAAACGCGATTTATTAATTGTCATTTGCGTTTTTTATTGGTCAATGGTAATTTATAATGGCTTCAAGTATTGTACACGTCACAATTTTTGAGCCAAACTGATCACCAAAAAGGTACTGTCTTTCAGTAGTTCGTTTTGCGAGCAGCATGGCCGTAGACTACTCAATTTTTTGCTAATCCATATTTACAATCTGTAGTACATTGGCGAAATTTTTTGGCCTCAAAACCGTCGTTGCCAGGACATTTAAGCTCCAGTGGCCGACAATTCTTCACAGTCATGCCATTCAAAAACGGCTTCGGCTTTATCACGGACATAAATAACTTCTTTTTACGGAAACGTCAAAGCTAAATGCTTCATAAGTGTTTTGTTTGGGGTATTGGTCTTGGGTGTATTATTTTAAGTTTTTATTGATTATGTAGCCTTGGGGGCGAATCGAGACAATAGCCGAAGTATATCCAATGTGAATAGGTGTTCTTAGTGCATAAGTAATTGTAGTGAGCTACATAGGTTTTGGACTTTATGACATTTATTAGTACGTAATAGATCAACAAGAGCCAGGAATAGAATGAAATCAAAGACAAGTCATACATTGAGAAATATAAGACCAAATCATACAGCATAAATACATAGCATTACTTGAAGAAGGAAGAGATTTAGATAGAGGTGAAAAGGACGGAAAGCGTCTAGAAAAGGACATATTCATAAGTCCGTGTTTTTCTACAAAACTAAAAGCTATCTTATCTACTAATTAGCATATTCCATACTCAACAGATTTCAGCAAGGAGGCCGTAGTACATATAGTTGTACAAAAAAACGTATTCGTGTTGGGCTGTAACCAATAAATGAAGTATGCTAATATAATTTTGAGTACGAACGATAATGGACACATTTTAAAATCCCACTGACGACGGTACAGCTTCAGTCACGAAAGCCAATGGATGTGAAAGGTATCTGTCTGGAATACTGCAATCCACCTCTATCATTTTGTGCTTCAAATACTCCGTTGCCAGAATTTTCAGAAAACGTAAATACAATACGGGGCTTCCCACTTCCACTCCAAAGCCCATTTTTCTCCCGTCCTGGGGTTCGAAGCCGAGATTCCAACTTGAGCATTCCGATGATCTTGTTCCCCACCGATTTTTATGCAACGACAACGTCCATGGAACCCTTCCGCCCTTCGTTAGCTACGTAAAAGTGGAACTCGGTGGTGTGATTGAACTTGGCACCAAATTGGACGATATCTCTCAGCGCCTCCATCACAACGGTGCATCCTCTGGCATTGTCATTCGCCCCTGGACGTTTCACTGACCCAGCAGCACCTTTCCTTTTTGCAAGCCTCATAAACCAAGTTTAATGTGAACTGGATAAAGTTATTCCTCATCATTTTAACATTTACTTGGACTTTTGCAATTTCAAACTGGCTCTACCAAACACAACCAACTACTACAATTTTTGCCAGTAGTTTAACCCAAATGTGAACTTTACCAATTTGGTCGCGGGTTCAGTTACTCCTTCCTGTGACATGTTCGTCCTTGTTTTGGATTTTATTTAAATTTACACAAATTATGTGCACTCTATCTTGCTGAATCTTGGGTGAAAGTAGATAAGCATTACCCACCGTCACAGTATTATTGGGGGAAACGAAATGAACGAGATTTGTAAGTGAGTGACCTTGACTACTTAATAGACAATTTAAAGACTTGTTTTCAGACCTGAGCCTACACAGAAAGTCTAGTTTTAAAGTTGACAACTTTTACAATCACAACATTTTTGGGGAGTGTGTAACAAAGTGTGTGTTTTCCCGTATATATGCTTACATCTTTAAGTATATACTAGTGTATAGGGCTGCCGTATTCCGTTTATCGTTTATCGTTTAAACGAAAATAAACGTAAACGAAACCGTTTACCGTTTAATAATTTCGTTTATCGTTTAGTAAAACGTTTACTTTTCCCGTTTAAACGATAAACGGTTTACTAAACCGTTTGATAAACGGTTTGCATAATTAATTGAAAGTAATGCTTCGTTCAACGTATGGAATAAGGAAACAGGCTAAACAAAGCCGTGAGGAGGTGGACACTCCCAAGGTGGAACCAGCAGAGTAGTTTGGGGGTGGCAATCATTATTGTTCTGAGTTTGAACCAAAGAGCAATTCGAGGTGGTAACTATTACAAAAGTCTAAGATGAAATAACAAAGGGAAAGAGGATTTGAGGTGGCAACCATTCTAGTCTGAGTGGAACAAAATAGGGGTTTGAGGTGGAACAAAATAAGGGGTTGAGTGGAACAAAAATAACGGGTTTGAGGTGAACAAAATAAGGGGTTGAGTTTGAACAAAATAAGGGGTTTGAGGTGACAAAATTAAGGGATTTGAGCGTTGAACAAAATAAGGGGTTTGAGGTGGAACAAATTAAGGGTTTTCAGGTGGCAACCATTACGCAGTCTGAGGAAGAAAAAATTGAAGGTTTTGAGGTGGCAACCATTCCTCAATGTGAGGTGGAACCAGTTGAAGGTTTTGAGGTGGCAACCATTACAAGGAACAAATTTTGTTCCGCCTCAGACTGCGTCATGGTTGCCACCCCCAATCCCTTATTTTGTTCCACCTCAGACTGACGAATGGTTGCCACCTCAAATCCCTTATTTTGTTCCACCTCAAACCCCTTATTTTGTTCCACCTCAAGCCACTTAATTTTGGTTCCACCTAAAAACAAAACCCCTTATTTTGTACCATCCTCAAACCCTTATTTTTTCCACTCTCCACCCCTTTAATTTTGTTTCCACCACAATCTTCTTATTTTGTTCTACCTCAAAGCCGCTGTATTTTGTTCCCACCCTCCAATCTTCTTATTTTGTTTCTACCTCCAAAGCCCCTTATTTTGTTCCCCACCTAATCCCTTTTATTTTGTTCTACCTCAAAGTTATTTGTATAATCCTTTTATTTTGTTCTACTCAAAGTATTTGTTCATCAATATCTCTATTTTGTTCCCTACTCAAAGTTATTTTTTCCATCAATCTTCTTATTTTTTCTATAAAAGGCTTATTTTGTCACCTCAAATCCTTCTTATTTTGTTCTATCAAAGATTATTTTGTTAATACAGACGAGTATGCTTATCAACTTTCCAAATTTATCTTTCGTCATGAAGCTTTCTTCAAGCTTTGTTTGGTATGTACATTCTGATGCTGTAAGACCATAATGCATTGGAAAACGTTTATTAAACGGTTTAGTAAACGTTTATGTTTACGTTTACTAAATAAACCCAGGATTTTCCGTTTCACCGGTTTATGCTTTATAAACCGGTCAACTTTTGATGGTCAAGGTGGATCTTATTATTTAAATCAAATGAATATGCCAACCCAACACATATTTTAATTTTGATGAACAATTTCCATTTTTAAAAACAAATTTTGTTTATTATTTCCTTAGAATAATGTAAGATCATTAATTTTATTAGCCTTAAACGGAATTATATAAAGTCTGTTTGATTCTCATATTTTAATTTACCAGGCAAAATACTGTTAGTTCATTGGTGATAAAGTTAAAAATATCCCACTGAGTTAGTTAGACGTCTTCTTTACAGGCCTTCATATTCCTACAGTCCTGAGTGGAAAATCAATCGAGGTTACAAACGCTTGTTGGTCTGTTTGCAATTAAAAAAATGTATATTGCCACACTTAAAATAAAAGGTTTTTATGCCCATTGAAAGCCTTAGGCAAAATAACGTTATCTGAACTTAATTTTAAAAATGTTTGGAACCTTTTGCAAAAAAGAGCTTTAAATCTTTGGGTTGAAAAAGACAAAATACTTGG
>LJIJ01005075.1:0-12767 GCA_001718145.1 Orchesella cincta
CCAATCCGGATATACCATTAAACAAATCAAGATTACATTACTTAAACAAGTAAGTTTTTTGAAAACAATTTTATGTTAGCTGTACAAGTTTACACTTATGCCAATTGTGCCTCTCAAACCGTTTCATCAGATATTCACATTTACATTGCACATTCCAAATTACAGTCTATTCAGCATTTTCCAGTATCTATAGTAGTCAAACCTAGTTCGTTAATCTTAGGACTTGCATTGCAATGTGTTTTGCTGTTATCCTATGTTCAAACGATATCACTAAACTATGAATGAGAGAGAAATTATGTTCACAGGTTCATCTCAGTCATTGTTTCTCATTTTACACGTAATTAAATGTTGGGGTGATCCCTTTAAAAGGTTAGCTGCAGATGAATATGGTAGCTGCCTTTAAAAATCTTTACAACAGTAAAATGATGTAATTCACTGATAAGTGTTTCAATGATGTTGTTTGGTGGCCCAGTTGTTCCAGTGTTTTGCCTTGAAATTCTGGCTGTAATGCTAGGGTTTGAGAGTCATACTCCATCAATTTTGTATTGTTGTTTGGTTGTGTTTGCACCTAAGTCGTAGTAGCTTCTCATCCAGTCATTTTACCTTAGATGATGCATTTACTGACGTAGGATAGATATTTGTGCAGCAGTAGGATGCAGCTGCACGAATAAACCTTGTTTGAACTGTGTGCATTTTGTTCGTTTTTTGTATCACGTGATGTTGTTATGTAGATTGTCAATTCTGTTTAACAGCTAACATTTTCTTTTGGTCTTGTTAACTAATCTCCTTCTACCACGAGGCCAAACAACAGGTCCGGTCCGCTTACTTTGTCCCCGTACCGTAGTCATCCTCGTATGTGCCATGGCATGTAGTGTATTCAGGTGATTTGTTCCACATATTTTTTTACACACTCCATCTTCAGTTCTAACAGCCAGTATTTGTTCGTCTTCAGGCAGCTCCGTAGAATGGTGTTGTATTTATCGCTCGTACGGATGAGGGTATTGATGGTTGGTGATGTATCCAAATCCATCGCATATGAAAGAGATTTAAACAAGCCTAATAAGAAAATGATTGCATACAGCATATACACTTTGAACGGTCTTACAAGTTTCAGCTTGAACCCCAAGCAGGTAAAAAAGGCGATGGCATAGTCGTTTTAACTGATATGCCAGCAGATTATATCCAGAGTGGCCCTATGGATGAGGATGAGAATAGTTTGTCATCCTTCCAGTCTCTGCGTTCTTCCTCTTGAGAATTGGGAAGTCTCGATCTTGTCACAGTGTTGTCAGGTCCAATGGATCATTTGCATATTTAGATGCGTGAAGCTTAGGCAAATGTTGGGCTGGCCTCTGCTAAATATGTGAGAGAGTGAACTACAATTCGTAAAATTGTCAACGTAAATAAACAGTCGATTCAGATAACAAGAGAATCATAAAAATAGAGTTGTGGTTCGTGCATAATTATTTCTCATTCCGCTTCCAATTCTGGAAGTGTCTCCTGTTTCGCGTCAGCGACTTCCCGTGCAATTGGACCACCTCCCTGAGCAATTGGACTCATCTGGAGACTTCAGATAATTGTAAGCAAGCGTAGTTAGAGTCGAGACAAACCTGCTAACCAAGTCTTCGTACGCTAAATGCTCGAGACTCAATTTGTTTGTGTCATTATCATCAGCATCTCTGTGGTCAACAGTAGTCCGTTATGTGTACGTCTAAATTAGTAGTAATGGTAGCTTCACTTTAACATGATAGTATTATGGCGATTTTTGAAGTGTAAAGACACATGATGGATGGGTGTTATCGAGGTTGATGAAAGACCTTTGGAAATACCTTTGTAGTAAATCGTTCATCAATCAACGCAAAGAATTTAATCTTTTCGTCTCATCCAATTTACGTTTTATTTTGATTGAAAATTAAATTGCTCATTAATCATTGTAAAGCATTTATCTTAACTCACCTGTTTCACTGGATTTAGTTCTGGTTTGCACAATTTTTTAAAACTTAATGTGAACTTCCCTATCCCTGTAACCGCAAGCATTCATCAATCAACTTGTATGACTGATCATATCACTCCGAGAAGGTTAAATGCAACCAAACTCTTTACTGAGGTATAGCGAAACCTATGTCACAATCTTTTGCATGTAATATTGATGGAATGAAAGTCGTTGTGGGCATGTGGCGGTGTACTACTAAATTAAAGTACTCTTCATTATTTTGGTCTGATGAAATAATAAGTGCATTCCGAAAGCTTGCCTAATAAAATTACTTATACACTTAATTCCCGTTCAAATTTTGTTGTAGATTTTTACGGTTATCAACGTTGTTATTGAGGAACATTTACACGTCCAACACATTTATAGTCAGTATGGCAAAAGCATGCTGACCAGTTTGTGTCTCAGGGCCGTACACAAGAATGACATTGTAATTGGCACCATGATGAAACTTTATTGTGATATTGTGATTTATCGTCCCCTTGACCTAAATAACCAGTGCACCAAACTTGAAGGTTACCCGGGCTTTCGTGTTTTAGTTATTGCACGGATATCCATCCATACACCTACCCACACACATGAAATATGCCTCTCTAGCTGTTGCATAACTAGTTACGTTGTATAACTAAAAACTTGTTAGTATTAGTAAGCCTTACTTTGATTTCGATTTTAGTAATAGTATTAGTTAGTAAGAATTTTGGAAATAATTTTAGTGTAAGTAATTTGAAAAAATCGATGTATAAGATAATAAATTAAATAATGCAAATTTTGTTTAAAAACGAACATAGTACATCACGTTTGAAGCCAAGGATATCGCTTCGATGCTATGCCACTAATAATTTGTCCTTTGAGCACCGCAGCTTTTTTTTACATTTTTGCTTGGAAAGTTTGAGGCCAATCAAAATAGTGAAAGATTTTTTTATTGATTTTGATTAAATATCTTAAACAGTTTTGCATCCAAAAGGATATCAATTTTTCAAACCTTTACTAGTTTGCGATATCGGCGCTGCTACTATCAGTCCAAAAGGTATACATGAAGATAAAGATATGCACTATCGGAAAAATTATAATATGCACGTAGGCCTACTGCCCTTCAGGAAAAAACGAGTGAATTCATCGCCGTTACAGTATGTCATAATATTTCTATGCATTAAAGCGATGTACTTCATTTCACAAGGCAAGTGCATGAGTACCAGTAGTCCCCGCTTGAGAAAGCTACAAAGAATTACTAAAACACTTACTAGTATTCTTACTAGTTTTTATTTTAGTAATAGTAAAAGTAACGATTTTTAGGAACTTTTAGTAATAGTAATAGTAAGAAAATTTGAATACGTTTTAGTAATAGTAGAAGTAAGAAAATTTGAATACGTTTAAGTAATAGTAAAAGTAATTACTAAAACCAGTATTAGTAATAGTTTAGTAATAGTATTATTATGCAACACTTCCATTCTCATATTAAATAAAAACATTCTGTTGGATTGTTACTAATAATTTTAGAAGTGGCTCAAAATTTTATAGTAGCAAAACTGCAGCTGTGCCCTGATACTTAAAATATGTGATTTAACACGTAAATCGAAAATGAGTACCAAAGCATACAAGGTCAATCGGAGAAAAGCTTTGTCATACTATCTCTCGTTGCGTTAGTGATAAATGTAAATGGTTTTAATCAATCAACAATTGTCATATTTACTGTGAGTGCCAAACCAAAAATCCATTACCCAGGCAAAGCATTTAAAAACATAAATCATAATTTAAGCCTTTGTTTGTTTATAATTCTGTTCATATGTAAGGTTTATCCTTGTCAAATTCCCTCTAGATTAGACTTTTGCGCAGTTAAAATGGGGAAGACCACTGAAATTAACATTTCGTATATGATTTATTTGATTGATGGATTGATTTCAAGTAATATAAGCAAGTAGAAAGGATTAACATTATGTAATTGCCTTTTAATGCCAATCAAATTTGTTTTTTTATTAAACCGAAATCGATTAAGTTTTTATAGTTTCAGCGAAAAGCAAGTAAAAAACGTTCAGTACTAATTGTTGTGTCGGCATTGACAAAAATTTTAAGCTTCTGGGCGACATTTGATTTTAATGAGTGGCATTTTCATTAAAAACCTCTCACGGTTTTTATATCTGGAAATCTCTCTGTGAAGGTTTGTTTCATTTAAGGAAATGATTGATGTGATAATTAAACGCTCTCAGTGTTTGACGCGTTTATCGTAAGTCTCTATTTTAAGCATACAAGTATTGGAATATGGCGTAATTCCCTACTGCACTTGTAATAGTATTTCGGAGACATTGAGAGTATAAATATAGTTCAGCACACTGTCTCAGTTGCAATTGCGAACGAAAAGTTTAGCAAGCAGCTTCCAAACACCTAAGTTGTCTTGTGAAGTCGAGCTGCTAATTTCCTAAAGCATGAAAGTCTTACTGTTAGTTGTCTTTGTTCAGGTAGTAAGAGCTGCTTCCTCGAACCACCCTACCAACGATGGACCTGCTTCCTTGAACCACTCAGCCAATGATGGAGCTGCTAAAGGTTTTTTTTAAATTTAACAATAATTTATAAAGAAACTTTTGATTTGAAGGACTATTGTACTCAACTTCAAGCGAACTAAAACCATAATCTTAAAGGTTGCGTGCTCCTTTTTCTTTCAGTTAAATTAATTTTTTGGGTGTAATTTTAAGGTGGTGGCATCATTAACATGATAAATTTAGGTAATGTGGATGGGAAAAGCTACTTCTATGAAAACACTCGACTGGTAAGTATGTATAAAATTCAGCCTTCAAAAATTTACTTCGGACGTGGCTGAGAATTGCTGCTACGTTGGAAAAGGACTCAAATAACCTAATTAATGGCTTTTACACAAATGATTAGAGTAGAATCTAAAACTGTAAACGCCAAGGAATCAAATACACAGTTTACTTAATGCCCAAATAAAGCATGAACTTTCATCAGTCCATTAAACCTATAGATAATATCCTATATAGCCTATCGCTAGTCAATCGTCGTTTTTATGTTTCAAAGTTAGTTTGATTAAAAGAAAATATAAAGAAAGGAGTTACATATTACTCGTTTTAGTGAGCGGCGTTTTATAAATCCCTTTCAGAAATCACAACAGAAACTCTCAGAACTAACTTAGGAAGATATATACTAGTTCTACTGAAATCAGAAATTTTCTACCGTAAGCCAAACTGTTGAATAAAAAGAGTTAAAAATGGTGGTTATTACCGTAATTTATTTCCAAGGTACCTTTTGGAAGAAATTTTGTTCCCAGAAGGCCTTGGAGGGACTAATATTTTTAAGCTTAGTGCACTTGATGATCGCAGGGCTTCTAGATCGTATTTTCATGTTAAACCCGAAAGTTATCATGAGACGGTTGAAAGGTTGTTTATCGAATTATACACGCTACACGGTGATTGCGTGAAAATACCACTGATTTGATGTTTACCATAAATGAGACTTCAAATTTATTGCTAACAAATAAATAATTCAGTTAATACCAAAAGGTTGGAGTTTTTACAGTATTCAGCCCGCAAGGTAGCAACAAATCTTACTTACGACGGAAGATTTAACCTAGTTAATCTCCGACTGACCTTAGATTTGGCATGTATGTTCCATTTAAGTACGTATCTTATCCCGTGTATTGATTATCAAGTCTACATGGGCACTTTTGTCAATTTTTCACTAAATTAATGATAAGCAGTATTTAAAGCAATACGAACAAATAGGCAGTGAGACCAATAACAGTTGTCTCTGTTTTTGCGAAACCTCGTGCCACAACTTCAATTTTCCAAATTTTGCAATAAACACCCCGGTCCCCCCTTCTCAGTTATTATTTTCCCGTTCTAAATCCCATTAGAAAAGCTAAATTTTTCAAGTTTTTAAAAAATGGACAAAAGTGTCCATGTAAACTAGATACTCAATATATGTATATGGAACACACATGCCAAACCTTAGGTCAATCGGAGCTTAACTAGGTTATGTCTTCCCTCGTTAATTCATGTATAAATATCAAATTTATTACTGTTTTATAGAATTGGACCGATAGCCAAGCTTACTGCCGTGAGTTTGGCATGGAACTTGCAGTAATCACCACCGAAGAGCAATTTGCTTTTTTGAAGTCGAAATACAACAGCACGACGTTTAACAACTGTGTGTTTGCATAATCTATTTGACATCATGATTCCTCAACTTGTGTCATATTTAATAAAGATTTCTTTTGACATTATCTTTAGGGTACTGGATTGGAGCTACTGACTCAAAGCAACTAAGTGCCCTACATTGGTCTCTCACAAATTCCGAAATTATTTTACCTTCTGGTATTACGTGGGAACACCATGGACCTAACTACATGCAGTGTGGTACTTACTACTACTACTATAACGGGGGCCCACAATATATCCAAAGCTATGCCTGTTCAATAGTTGCATCCAGTATTGGAACACTATGTGAGACGTAACTCCATTCGTCTATAGAGGGTCCTACACAAGCCGTGGTGATTTATAGGGAACATGTATCTTTGCTCAAATAGTTATACGAAAAATTGGATGACCTAAACTTGGAGTTTTTTGGGTTCTCCCTTGTTTCGTTAACAAATATTGGGAATAACGGTATATTTGTGTACATGTGTTATTCAAGTAACCTAGCGTAGTACCTCTACAGTGAATAAAGAACTGTTCAATTTAAAATTGTTTTAAAAAACTTGCTGAGCCATAGCATTATAAAATTGGATTAATATGTCGCTGATGTACTACATGAAAATTCATTTTGACGCCATTTTTGTGTTTCCGACGCTTTACCTGAGTAAGAACACTTCAAACGCATCAAAGCACAATGTCGTAATTTGATTCAGGTTCCGACACAGGCCTAAAATAAAATGACATTGCAAATCCGTCCAATTTCACTGAAAACAACTGTTTGTAATATTAAATCTTGTTAGGAATCCGATGCAGCTAACATTGTTAAAAGAATGCGAAAGCACCTTGCATTCAGGGGTGTTTTTACTAAATGTTTTTCTGTGAGATTTCTGCAACGAGGTGCCAGCTGGAAACAACAACACGAGTTTTCAGGACCATTTGTGGAACAGAATGGCTATTCAAAAAAATCGAACTATGCTTTCCTATGTCACTGTTTGTCATCTAAAGAATAAATGTAGTCAAGTGGACCATTCCTTCTTTATCCAGCAAACTTTCACTGGTAAAAGAATCCAGCTGCATGATGAACTCAATGCAAAATGCTTGGATTTGTTATGGAACAATCTCGACGGGTAAACCTTCGATGCTCCGGAAAATCAATTAGGAGGCAGGTAGTTGAAGCTAAATACACGATGGATTGGTTCATTATGAATTTAAAAAGCAATGTTGGCAGCTGAATTCCTAATTTATAAAAGAACTACATTTTTCACTGGAAAAAAGATTTGAGGATGGAAAACAAAATGTAAGCGGCTTTATACAGAGGCTTCCGTTATAATTTCGTAGTTTCTAACAAAAAACTGTTAGTCATACATTTCTCATAACTTATGTCATTCAACTTGGGTCACTCAACTTTACATTTTTGGTTTCATTATCACGCGATTCAGATGTATATTTTTTAAATAATTATAATGTGATTCAAAAACCCTGAAAATGCATAATCACTACGGAAACCCTTCCATCAAATAAAAGTCTACTTTCCTATTTAACATGCAAAAAAGTACATAACAGAACTAACTAGTTGCCATATTATACTTTAGAATTAGTGATTGGAGAACTGCAAAGGTTTGTTGGAAATATTTTAAGTGCTTCGGTCATGCCAAATTATTTCGTGTTGAACGCTGGGCTAATGTATTATTTAAAAAAGGAGACGTATAATTACTATCGTTTTGCTGTCATTCGAAGGTATATTGCCTTGCAAGAATTTTCCAACCTAAAATCAGTCATAGTCTTTAAAAAATGTGAAATATTTTCTTCTTTCCTGTTAAATTAACCATGCAAAAATTTATTTACGAACCTGGTTTAACTCACTAAACGTTTTCTCGTCGGATGTGAAATGTAAGCAGACAAACAAATGAAAATTACTTTCTTACCAGATTTCTTACAGACACATCTACAAAACCGCTCCATCGTCTGTTATGATTGCATTATCTCCTTTCTATATTTTTCAGCTTTGTAACACAAAGGAAGTATGATGCAGGTGACCGAGACTGATTTCAAATTATAATAGATTTACAAGCTGCTCAATTTTCATCTGAAGGAAACATTCGAAGGATCAAAATCAGGACAAGGAAAGCTTCTTAAGAATTCTTATAAATCCCCTACAAAATATATGGCTCGTTAAATATTGTACAAAATTTTTTTGCCAAGATGAAACGTTGAAAGAAATTAGTTTACTATTGCATTAGTTAAACGCGATTGATAAATGATAGGTATTTAATCCAGCAATGAAAAACTATGGTACACTTGAACCATTTTGTCTACCTGACTCGCAGCAACTATGATAATATACATTTTGGAATAAATTAATTTGATAAAGTACTATATTTATTACTTGACTGAAAACATTTCAACTTGAGTGATTATGGGATGGGAGCAAAGACTTTTCAATGAAAGCAATTTCGCAGAAAGTAATTTCCTGGTTCACTGGAAAAACCATTGCTAATAAAATGTAATGTGGTTTATACCAGGTGTCTGTTATATTTAGTGATTTTTAACAAAAAATGTTAGTCATACATTTTCTCACACTTGAGTGCACTCAAATGAGTTACGAAATTTATATTTGGTTGGTGTTTATTACGTAATTCAGATGTATAGTTTAAATATTATACTGGGAATGCAAAACCACTGAGATGCATATTATTTAAAACGAAATCCTGCTCAGGCAATAAAACCTTATCGATTTAGTCTGCCAGAGTGTTCTGCACCTTAGAAAAGATATCACAATGCTGGATTAACATTATCATAAAATGGAGACGTTATTGTGGCTTAAAGGTAGTACTTATGTGGTTTTTGTTATTTGTATGTATATGGCTCTGCAAGCATCTCCCAACTCCAATACAAAAATGGTCTTTAAAAAATGTCAAAATATTAGATTCTTTCCTATTGCAGTCCCATGCAAACTTTCTTTGCACACATGGCAGCACAGGGAAATTACTTTCTGATGTTGACCAGGTTCCTTACAGCAAAGTCTCAAGCATCTACAAAACATTCCATCGTTTGTATTGATTACATCATTTCCCTGTATATTTTTCATCCTTGTCGCCAAACAAAGAAGATGATACTGACAGAGACTTATTTCAATTTATCTCCTCTAACAATTTTTATTGCTCGTTTTATAATTGAATCTTGCCAAGATGAAACGTTTAGAAAAGATGTATTTTATTTTGCTTTGTTAAACGCGATTTTTAGATAATATATATTAATAGCAATGAAAGCAACTTTTTCTTCTGACTCAGTCTCTAATTAAGAAACTGAATTCATACATTTCAACTTGAACCCTTTTGGTATGATTTCGCAGTACTTTAATAACCTACATTAATGTAAAAGGGCAAAACTGGGAAAAATATTGTTTGTTGGTTCTGAGAACCACTTACCAACACGCATAATAAACAGTGTTCGGAATGACAATAAATGGCATGACTGCAATGGCCGGCATTACTGGCAATTGACTGACAAAACAAGTAATTATTGTCGGCAATATTGACAATAAGTGTCAATATTTGCTTCTTAATTTTAATTCTTAATCAGATATAGGAATATCAGTGTTTTTCATGCACCTTGGCACACGAGACTGAAATTAACTCAAAACGTGATCATTTAGAATCTTTACAACCAAACTATTCACTATAATAGGGAAAATACAGTTGTCTATGCACTACATATCCATAACCATGTATTTTATATTTTGAAATATTGTCAAGCATGTCTGCTAACTGCATCCAATTTTAACGGGCCACTAAAAATGTGTCAGCTCTACTTCTTCTGAAGCAACAGCCGTCACGTTAGCTGCATTCATAATTTGCTTTTTTAGCCGTATGCTGTAAAAAATGAGTCATTTTACGTACTCGTATTTTCGTCGGCATTGCTCGTGGTCCCTGCCGTCATATTGCAATTAATTCCCGCTATTTGAAGGGTTTACTTTCTTTGGTTTGGTTCAAAATGGAACGAATCTAGGCTATAAATAAGTTGCTCCTGTGGTTTCCTTATTCTCTGTAAAATTTTCAATAAAATATTCATTACAATTTATTCCTAAAAATTCACTAATTTTATATAGCGCAAGGCTTTCAAAGCAACTTATTTATAGCTAGATTCGTTCCATTTTGAACCAAACCAAAGAAAGTAAACCCTTCAAATAGGGGAATAATTGCAATATGACGCAGACCACGAGCAATGCGACGAAATACCGAGTACGTAAAATGACTCATTTTTTACAGCATACGGCTAAAAAAGCAAATTATGAATGCAGCTAACGTGACGGCTGTTTGCTTCAGAAGAAGGACAGTAGAGCTGACACATTTTTAGTGCCCGTTAAAATTTGGATGCCAGTTAGCAGACATGGCTTGACAATATTTCAAAATATAAAATACATGGTTATGGATATGTAGTGCATAGACAACTGTATTTTCCCTATTATAGTGAATAGTTTGGTTGTAAAGATTCTAAATGATCACGTTTTGAGTTAATTTCAGTCTCGTGTGCCAAGGTGCATGAAAAACACTGATATTCCTATACTCTGATTCAAGAATTAAAATAAGAAGCAAAGTATTGACACTTATTGTCAATATTGCCGACAATAATTACTTGTTTTGTCAGTCAATTGCCAGTAATGGCCGGCCATTTGCAGTCATGCCATTTATTGTCATTCGAACACTGTTTTATTATGCGTGTTGTCGTAAGTGTCTCAGAACCAACAAACATATTTTTCCCCAGTTTTGCCCTTTACATTAATGTAGGCTTATTAAAGTACTGTCGAAATCATTACCAAAAGGGTTCAAGTTGAAATGTATGAATGATTCAGTTTCTTAATTAGAGACTGAGTCAGAAGAAAAAGTTGCTTTCATTGCTATTAATATATATTATCTAAAAATCGCGTTTAACAAAGCAAAATAAAATACATCTTTTCTAAACGTTTCATCTTGGCAAGATTCAATATAAAACGAAGCAATAAAATTGTTAGAGGAGATAAATTGAAATAAGTCTCTGTCAGTATCATCTTCTTTGTTTGTGCGACAAGGATGAAAAATATACAGGGAAATGATGTAATCAATACAAACGATGGAATGTTTTGTAGATGCTTGAGACTTTGCTGTAAGGAACCTGGTCAACATCAGAAAGTAATTTCCCTGTGTGCCATGTGTGCAAAGAAAGTTTGCATGGGGACTGCAATAGGAAAGAATCTAATATTTTGACATTTTTTAAAGACCATTTTTGTATTTGAGTTGGGAGATGCTTGCAGAGCATATACATACAAATAACAAAAAACCACATAAGTACTACCTTTAAGCCACAATACGTCTCCATTTTATGATAATTGTTTAATCCAGCATTGTGATATCTTTCTAAGGTGCAAGAACACTCTGGCAGACTAATCGTAAGTTTTATTTGCTTGACAGGATTTCCGTTTTAAATAATATGCATCTCAGTGGTTTTGATTCCCAGTATAATTATTTTAAAACTATACATCTGAATTACGTAATAAACACCAAACCAAAAATATAAATTTCAGTAACTCAATTTGAGTGACTCAAGTTGTGAGAAATGTATGACTAACATTTTTGGTTAAAAATCACTAAATTATAACAGACACCCTGGTATAAAACCACATTACATTTTATTAGCAATGGTTTTTCCAGTGAACCCAGGAAATTTACTTTCTGCCGAAATTTGCTTTCATTGAAAGTCTTTGCATCCCATCCCATAATCACTCAAGTTGAAATGTTTTCAGTCAAGTAATAAATATAGTACTTTATCAAATTAATTTATTCCAAAATGTATATTATCATAGTTGCTGCGAGGTCATAGACAAAATGGTTCAAGTTGTACCATAGTTTTCATTGCTATTAAATACCTATCATTTATCAATCGCGTTTAACTAATGCAATAGTAAAACTAATTTCTTTCAACGTTTCATCTTGGCAAAAAACATTTTGACAATATTTAACGAAGCCATATATTTGTAGGGGATTTAAAGAATTCTTAAAAGCTTTCCTTGTCCTGATTTTGATTCCTTCGAATGGTTTCTTCAAGATGAAAATTGAGCAGTTGATAAATCATTATAATTTGAAATCAGTCTCGGTCACCTGCATCATACTTCCTTTGTGTTACAAAGCTGAAAAATATAGAAAGGAGATAATGCAATCCGCCATGAACAGAGCGATGGACGGCGTTTTGTAGATGTGTCTGTAAGACAATCTGGTCAAGAAGTAATTTTCATTTTTTGTCGCCTACATCTTCAACATCCGACGAAGAAAACCGTTTAGTGAGTTAAAGCCAGGTTCCGTAAATAAATTTTGGCATGGTAATTTACACAGGAAAGAAGAAATATTTACATTTTTTAAGACCTATGCAGCTGATTTTAGTTGGAAAATTTCTTAGCAAGGCAATATACCTCGGAGATGACAGCAAAACGCGAAGAATTAACGTCTGCCTTTTTTCAATAATACATTAAGCGCCACGTTCACAGCAGGAATAATTTGCATGGGACCGAAGCAGCTTAAAATATTTCCAAGCAAACCTTTGCAGTTTTCTCCCAATCACTAATTCTAAAGTATAATATGCAAACAGTATCTTTTATGTACTTTTTT
>LJIJ01005076.1:0-12764 GCA_001718145.1 Orchesella cincta
CTGGAAGAATGGCAACTAATTTGCACCAGGAGATGGTGTATTTCAACTCCAGTCGTTTTGCAACATTTTCGTCTGATGATTATCCATTTGCAAAAAATGACTTAATTTTTCCACGACTGATCAGCACTTTAAAATACTTCATGCGAACACTACACCAATATCTCCTAACATATAAAATATCATAAAAATTATAAAAAAGCAAATATATGTAAAATGGGAGTTGCTTTACTTGCACGCTACTCCTGAAAATAACACGGTTCGTAAAATTTTCCTATACGTAAAGGTAATACGTCAGTAATCAGGTTGTATGCAGTCGCTGATTCACCTCATCTTTCAGAAACTACAGTGCTTTAAACAATTTGTAACATTATATGCTACAACCAATTCATCAGAAATGAGAATAATATTCAACATTAGCTTAAACTCTACGACATAAGGAGTTGTGTACTTGATTCAAATCCAGTACCAAATCAACAATATTCGAATGTACTCAGTATTATGAGCATCGGAAAGTGAAGCTAAAAAACAATTTAAAAAACAATTAAAAAACATCAATATTCTTGAAACTATTTTGAAAAACGTAATTACATGGTTCTGGTTTTATGAACTACAATTAGATTAATTTAATTGTTTCAATTTAATATTTTAACAACTTAGTCAGAAGTAAAATGATGACGTATTATATTACACGCGATTTCTTTATCAGGGATCTGGAAGGACCACAATGCTAATAAGTCATTAATAATGACTCCTTTTTTTGAAGAATTTGAGAATAGGAATACAATTTTCCACAATCATGCTCTATTTTTTCTGCAAAAGAAGATATATCTGCAAAAACCGTGGCTACATGATTTCTTCAGTCGCGTAGAATAGAGTTTCGTTTATGACAAATACGATATTAAGAAACACTTTAATTTTGTATATATATAAACACAAGTTATGTATTGCATCCGTACAAATAGATTTGCACAGGTTTGATATAGAGCTTGATGCTGTTGCACTGAGGTGTGAAATAATACATGCGAAAGAGTTTACGGTATTAAACGAATACTTTCATTTTTTTGCTCATCTCCTGTAGAGGAATTTAACGCCATTTCTGATATAATGCATTTTAGTAAAATTATGCTTTAGCATAGGTATTTTAGGTTTCTGGTTTTGAGTTAATTTGTCGCGTAAATGATAAAGAAACATGATTTACCTGTGTTGTTGCTGAAATAACTTGGATGAGTAGTTTAAAATAGAGGCTAGAACTGTAGAAGCGAGAAAGCTGAGAGTGAAACTTAACCAGAATATAAATAGTTTTACCTAAAGATGATTCTTCTAGACTTGAATGCACCTATTTACTACCAATATATTCACAAAATTATTAAACCATTTCTATCAAAGAAACTCAACGAACAGGTAAGATGAATGAACTTCTTGCTTGTCTAAAAAATTAATATTAATTGTACTTATCGCTGAAATTTTATGTGTTTTTTATTTCTTTTACTTGTATCTGCTCTTTGTTTAAACAAGTGAGAGACAATTTGAGATGATTGGTGGAATTTGCTTCTGATGAAAGTAAGGACCCGGTTTCACCAAGATTTAGTACCAAAGCGAAATTGCTTTTATAACAAAAACGCTCTATCAATTTGCATAAAATCTGTTTTATATTGTGCAGAAACGGCTTTTCTACCTATAAATTTAGCCTGTTTACTGAAATTTGACTTGCAAACAAAAGGAAAAATTTCAAACTTCCCAATCAAAAACATCATTATTTATGATAAGTTTGAATTTTTGTATTATTTGAGCATCTATTTAGCAACTTTTTCTGTTCAATTTTAACATCTGCTGATAAATGGATAAACTAATTTTTAAATAAGTGTTACGTTAGATCGGAAAAATTTCCAAAGTTGGGGTATATTCTTAAAAATAGATGATAATTGGGCTGTAAAACCAAAACCAGACTTGACCTCTGACCTAACCTAGTATTCCTTAGAAACATCTTGGTTGTACAGAAGCATCCTTGATCGAGGTTAGAAATTTTGGGCTCAATATTTTATGGCTCTTCAAAATTCCAGATATGCAGCTCTGGTTATCTATTGTTTGACTAAATTCAGTCAAGTGGGATGAGCAAATCTGATTTTGCTTCATAAAAGTAAAATCAATTTCTTTCATTTTATTTTACTTTTTATTTCAAATATTTGAAATTTTATATTCAGTTGCCGCAGAAGGTGAACCTCATATTTTCGCCCATTCTTAAACATTTTATTACATTATGCCATTGTCAACTGATTGCAGCCATTCTAGAATGGCTTTTCAAGTCATGTCCATCCATTCCACGTTACGCTTTCCTGTAGTGTAGAGGATTGAAGCGTTGCTCAACAAATTCTCGACCAATTCAGCTCCATCGTGCCTGATGAACTTTGCCCGCTTGATACGACTACCCTGAGATTTGTTCCATGTGTTATACAATCGAGAACCTTATCTAGGTTTGTATTCAGGAAAGGTGGACATTTAGCACGACCTTGGGGCTTCTCTATCTACCCAGCTAAATTCAAAATTTCCATCATCCACACTGTAAACAGTAGAGTTTTCATTTGAAATTGCATTGTAAAGTCTTTCAAGAACCTTCTTATCAGTAGCACAGGGCAGAGGTCGTAATATTTCATCTCGTTCATTTTTCGTCCCATTATTATTCGGTGGTGTTTTGTATTTCTAATATAAAATGTCAAAAGCTTATGTTCCTTATGTAGCCACCGTTTCACAACTCAATGACTGACAAAATAAACCAGAGGACGTTCCATTGACGTTCCAAGTTTCCAAAAGGTTGTTGGCTTCAGCCGTGGACAGTGCATTTCACTGTCAGTACATGCCCAATGAATGAGATCCGAGCGAAAAGCAATTTCTCATTGTTTTACCTTCAGTGGATTCCTTACTTCCATGGGAAGTCCTCAGTGAATAACACTCATTGTTGACGTATTTGTACTAACAAATAGATCCCTTTTAAGATGCATATCAATCATTCGGAGATTGATTTTTAGTTCCATTTTTTGTTTGAACTGTTACAGGATCCTTACAAATATCAAGTTGACAACCTACCACATACAGCTTTGGAGTCCGGTCACCCTCAAACATTCGGGTTTCTCTTGGTGTTCTGAATTTTTCACCTGCAGGTTCATTATCTTCTAAAATACAACGACGTTCGGTTTCATAATGAGATGGAATAAATGTTTTATTTGACGCTGCCTTGCATAGCTCAAATGCTCAGAAAATAGCAGAAATGTAATAATTTGCAATCTTTTTTGAATACCCGGTATCAATTACCCCATCTGAGAAACAACAAACCACGAGAAAACATGTTTTACATTAAAGATTCATGTAGAAGTCGGTCGCATTCATGTTTGGTGCGGCTGATGAAATTAGAATACTTCAAATAAGTAATGAATGAAGAAGGAGTTATTTTTAAGCGCATATACAAATGAAAGTTTTTGGTACATTGTCATTTTCAACCCATTTAAAAAACTATAATCCCATTTTGTTTTTCTGGACTGATTGCAGCTATCCCAGATGTATTCATCCATTCCACGTTGAGTTTTTTTTCCCTTACACATACTGAAGGTTGGCGTAGGAGCCGAGTCACCTCACTTTAGTTTACTTTACAGACGCGTCAATCTGTTAGTTAACAATGAAATTAAAAATTTATTTTATTTAAAAACTACTTAAAAACATTCTAATATTGTTATTGGGTTGGCTCATGCAGTTGAGCTGGTGTACTGTAAAAATAGAAGCTTTGCTCAACAAATTCTTTACCAATTCATCTCTCTTGGGCTTGATAAGGATTTTCTGCTTGAAACGACTTTGCTGAGGTTTGTTCCAAGTGTTATAAAATGCAAGCATATTATCCAGATTTCCAATCAGAATAATTTTTATTCGCTATTGTTTCATATCTCTGATATAAAATGCCAAAGGTTTCTTTTCCTCCTGTAGCAATCGTTGCACAACTCAAGGTCTTGCTAAATAAATTAGGGGCGTTCCATTGACTTTCCAAGTTTCCAAAAGCTTGTTTGCTTCTGTAACGCAGAACGGACTACGTTCACCGTGAGTAAATGTCCAACGAATGTGGCCTTTTAATATTTGTGACTACATTAATAGAGTTTAGACGTTTCCTCAATTACAATGGTAGTCAACGCCGAATCAAACATGACATTGACAGATTTTGATAAAAAGTGTAACCACGAAGAGTTCGGTGTACCTATTATTTAATTAATTAAATATCATCAGATGAAATATTTTGGACGGCATCAAAACTACTATGAATAGTAGTTTACCTGAAAATCGGGGTATCTAGAATGAGAATAATTAAAGAATATTCGGTTAAACTTGTCATATCAAAAATATGAAAGTTATCTAACAAATTTTTCGAAAATAAATAATTCATGGAATAGTTCATAAAACATAATAGGTTTTTTCGATCCTACTCACATTTCTCTGCAAAAATAAAATAGGTTTACTAAAATTGAGCTCTAATCAGTGCGTTTATAACATGCGCATTCCTCTCCAACTGCTTCAGATCAATTTGAGAAGGGAATCATCATATAAAGCCGACCATTTCCAGCTTCGAAGTTAAGGTTCAGCTCACCCCAGTAATACGGGGTTCTCCTGTAGCACTGCATTTTTCACCTGCTAGTTCATTATCTTCCAAAATAACTTCAATAGCTGTAGAATTTTGGCTTAGGATTTCTGACAATGAAACCTACTTTTTATTTCACTTTTTCTTTCAGTTATTTGAAATTTTATTTTGAGTTGCTAAAACATAAAATAAAAGGTCATATTCATATGTTAACCCCCGTGCTTAAAACTTTTCATCGCATATTGTCAGCCTGGACGGTTTGCAGCCACTGCACAAGCGCTTTTCCTTTTGTGTTCATCCACTCCACGTTGTGTTGTCTTGTTGTCAATTGTTGATGTAAGAACGGAGTAACTTTTTAAATATTTAATTTATACGTAGTCAAAATGTTATTCCAACAAAGAAAAAGAGGCACCTGGTGTGATATGGAATGTAATATTTTGCTTTTAAAACTTACTCCGGCATCGAGCTAACAATCCATTTATTTGACAACATGGTGTAGTTCACTTTCTGGATGATTGTGATATAAAAAGTAGATTTGAAATTTAATATTTCCTTGTTATTGGGCCAAATCTGCTGAAAATCGACAAACTGAAAAGCATTTAAAACCACGATGAATGGGCACTCATCCAACTCATCATAAAACTGTCGACGACTCCTTATCAATATCATGTTGATAACGGGCCAATTCCAGCTTTGAAGTTAGGGTTCCAGTCACCCCAAAAGTATGGGTTTAAAATTAAATTCGTTGGTAAAGGAGTTAAAAGAACGTGCGAAACTTCATATTCTCCTGAATGCATATGCGGACGAAGTGCTCGATCTGTTAAACAATTGGAACAAACCTTAGCGAAGTCGTGTCAAACGGACAAAGGTCATGGGGCAAGAGGGAGCCAAATTGGTGGAGAATTTGTTGAGCAAAGCTTCCATACTTTACAGTACGGAATGATGAGTTGACATTTAAATTATTTTGAATGATTTCAAAAACGTTTTTAATAAATACATAATATTCAATGGTACACTCCAGATTATATAGAATATAATGTTCTTCACTCCAATTTCAAGATTCAGTATGTATTTGGAACAAGAAAACATAACGTGTAATGGATGACCACGACTGGAAAAGTCGATGCTCAGCTGGATAAGGTCACACTGTGATAACATTTTTCGATGCGTTTAAAAAATAACAACTTCTTCATTTATTTCTTGCAACTAAAAACTTATTTTAAATATTCTTATTTGATTACGATAAACAATACAAATGTCTAACCGACGATCATTCACGTATAAAATACCACCCTACATGCACAAACCATCGACTTGAGCATGCTGCTTTGCTCTACAACAAGTTTGCTTGTTGTTTGTTGTCGCTCACTCAGGGTTATGATTATGATGACCTAAATCTTATTGGCTTTTGCTACTTAATATTTAATCGGAGAATCCAGTAGAGCTATATCGTGAATGAAAACTAGAAGTTAATCCTATTGAACCCAAAAACATCAGAATAAATATGCGAGGCTCCATACGTATTATCGATTTCCAGGTAGTATATGATTTATGCTAGTTATAATGCCGTAAAAAAAGATCTTAGGCGCTAGAATATTTTATTATTTCAAAAAGATTTAGTAGGCCAGCCTAATATTCGTTTTCATACTGGTGTAGAGAAAGGTTGTTGGAATTTGTCCTGATGAACAATATTTTCATCATAGCTACTTCAAACGTTATTCGAATTCACCATCCAACATAAGTAACAACCTAAAAAGATAGGAGTGGTGTAATATATGGTGGAGGATATTCTGAGACACAAAGTAGTACTAATGAATAACAGAAAAGAAATGGAGAAAGTCGATTTGATGCACAGAAATGAAAAAAGTGAATTATACTTGGTAGAAGGTACTTAGGTTTATGAAACGGAACATTACGTTTTCATGAAGCAAAGTGGAAGTCAATTTGCTCTTCATTCTGGAAAGATTTCTGGGATGTCGTAGGCGTCCATGAAAATGATGACGCTTTAACTATGAGCCATCTAGAATACTGTTATGAATAAAAGACTATTCGCATTTTTATAATAATAAATTAATAATACGATAGTTCTAAAAAGTTACCAGTTGATGTAGATTTATATTATGAACGACCAACTTGGAGAGAGTGTAATTTGATCGGGGTTCGTTCGATAGCTTTTGCTTCAATTTCTATGCTCAAATCATCATGATCGTCGAGCTAACGTCAATGCATGAGAATGGATTTAAATCCGCGTGAAGATGACAATTTTTAAATCGGATATGTTTCTGGTGGTTAATATTGAGGATCAATTAGAAAATCGTCTGTTAAACCTTCTCGTTTGAGTTGACAGTATTCAAAAACCAATACAATACCAAAAAAGGAATACAATTATCTAATTATTATTCGTAGTTGCATTCAGATATTTAACGAATGATAGATCGATTATCCATTTCATGTTGAATAACAGATATATCTAAAGCTGCTTTTTGTGATTTCTTTGCTTCTAAGAAAAAACATGAAGAGGAAACAATCGCCTATGAAATATGGTTTGTTTATGACAAAAAGCTATTACGCACCTACGCGAATGCAATGTTCTCTGCTTCTAGGAATTTGAAAGTTTATAAAAAGTATATAAATGAGTTGTTCTAGCAATTCTAGGAATGGGCTTTACCAATTCTTGAATGTTTTTTAAAGGGATGTTCAACGAATTCCAAATACTACTAAAAGAGAAAGAAAGAGGAGAAAGCACTACGTGAAAAAGGGAAATACATGATGTTTTACTACACATCTCTCACAAAGGACACCGGTGTAGAGCGAATCGTGCATGAAAACTTTATGGGAAAACAATGAAATGATCAGCTTTCATGTGGAAACCTAGAGATAACTGGTAGTTTTTGATTACCGTACCGTACAACATCTTTCTGAAAGAACACAATTATGGAGCAAATAATACATGTAACACGGTAATAAAGAGATGATATAATTCGTTTTTAGGGTATCAAATATCCAGCCCTTTATTATTATGAATAAAGTCAAATAATTCAACGTCATAAGTAACGTACTCATTTGGATAATTGACACCACAATGGAATGGAAATACAGCATGCGAAAATTACACATACTATGGAGGGTGTTTGCGATTGATAAGATTTTTTTTGCATAATTTCATTCAAGAGGTTTTACTTTGAGGAAGTTCCATTATATGCCATATACAACGAGGAATTGAATAATAAGTGCTGTTTATTTGCAGTTTCGATGCCGTAACATAATCCTGTCTACGAATATTAATTTGGTTTCTCGATACCTATCGAAAGGTAGATTGTGTCGGTTGAAAATTGAGAATTTAAAATTATTACTACATCAAATAGCATGAAGTTTGAAGTTACTTTCATCAAAATTCCTTTGGTAGTTTCATGAATACCTTTATTGCAACATAAATATATGGTATCCAATTAACTAAATAATATTAACATAAAATGGGAAGGCACTAGGAATATCCTCTGCCTGGAAATGGGGAAGCTAGTGAAATATCTTTGGAGCAACTCACTTCATCGATCGACTTATGTTGGACGAAGATGTCATGAATAACGGAGTAATCATCATTCAAAACTGCTCTGGAATGGGCATGAAACATTTCAAGGCGTACTCATTACGTGAAATGCCACAACAGAACAACATATTTTCTGTAAGCTTCAACATTTTGAAAAACAATTTTTGGAAGAGTTGATTGATGGTATGCTTTAATATAATGATTACATCTATATAAATTTATGTGCATCAGAATCACCTTATCGGCTAACCTGACCATCTGGCAGCTTCTGGGCTCTTAAATATAGATAACTGGTAACAAATAGCATTTATTTTTATGAAATATTTTTAAAATAACAGTCTTACGTAGACAAGTTTTTGGGCAACTCTGCCTATATGACGACCAAGCACCTCCTAATAATAATTATTATTTTCCATTCGTTGAAATCAGTATCGGCGTGAGCATCTATGAGTGTTCTTGTATTTTAATTCGTTGACGATTTTTGTTAATACAACGCTGGTTTGTTGATTATATCCGATGAATTCATTGTATATAACTTGTTGTTAACTTTCAACTTCCACAATTTTATTTCAGATCAATCATTTCAAGATTTTAATATTTCTAAGGTGAATAACAATTGATTGTCAGTTTGCTGCTTCTTAACTTAACGATTATAATGAATTTTTGAATTTTTTTTCAAATCCTTTCGTTGTATACTTCAACTTCTCAGTTATATTTTTTCAGACAATATACAATGACCCACAGTAACCTACAGTGACAATTAATTTATCCGAATTACTCGTGACGATTAGCAAACGCCGAACTAATACATATTTTAAAGGACCAAAAGATAAAAATATTGTAACCAACTAAAAATTTTAAAAGCAGCCACATTTCAACAGTAAAAATTATAATTAAATTAACTAAATTACGCAATACTGCAATACACGTAAACTCGCAGGTGACGACAATCATGATGATATTGACTATTGACCTTATCCATCCTCTGCATGAATAAATTTCAATTTACATAATTATTACCATACATCAATGATCTATGCACTCTTCCCTTCATACATTTAGAAAAGCACGTAGTTATTCCCATACTTCTGCCTCTGAAACCATTATCATCATCATTTCCCTCATTACTGCTCACCATTTTTTGCTCACCATTATTCCCCATACTTTAGGCTTACCATGCAATCAATACGAAAATAGTTTCTTTCTTCTTGATCTCCGATCTGCTCTGTTGTATTTTTTTTTAAAATCAACATGACATTTGTAAAAAAAATTGTGGGAAGGGTAAAACAATTCGTATGGTTTTCATCATCATGATGTCTTGTGATGATCTTATGGTATCCCCTTCTCATCTCATCTTTTGAATGCACAAAAATACACAGATATAAGATAATATTTTATGAGAACAGATATAGTGGTTGGAAAATCGGTTGGTTTCGGGAATACATGTTGAGAATTTTTATCTTCCATATCATGACAGTCATTCATAAAGAATTTTTATTGCAAAAATTGAGTTGTGCACTTGCAATCAGTAATAACAACATATTGATAAATAACGTAAAAATATATAATTCAACCTTTCCCACGTACTGAGAGATAACAATTTTCTAGTATAGCTCATTTACTAGTTTGACGTAGGGTTTGCACAATACATATAAGAAGTGTGGACAACAGCTACTCTAGGGATTATGAAGACACGTGTTCAATATGTCAATCAAATACACATGAATAGCTGTCAAGGCCAACTTAACGCAATATTTTAGTTTCATTGCTTACTTATCACCAAAAGATCGAAAGAGAAAGTGAAGTCTGTTTGGGTAGCGGAAAAATCTGAATTTCGCTAATTACAGATACGGTTAAATCTGATGACCTATATGTCAGGCAGTTCAATCACAGAGCAGAAGTCCGTATCAATGAACCAAGGTTAAAATACAAAATTTTGTAATTTCCGAATGATGGAGAAAGAGAAAGAAGAGAGTTTAGAGACGGGTAATTCTACAGTTCTACAATTGCTGACGAAGAATTCTCATTGGCCGTTGTCGTAAAAGGAAGCAAATAGGATGAAACATGCCTGAGAAATGACATTTTAATAAATTAGTGCTTCAATATTGAAAATTTTCTAACAGAGTCTAATTCATGTGAAGATTTAATCCTTAAGCTGCTCAAACTCAAGAAGGACTCCAGAGTTACGGACACAATTCCAAATTAATTTTTTAACTCATAAACTAGTACCCAAAAATTATGCTGGTTAAGCTTTATTACACTTTTCAATTAAGTCTAAGATGTTTTAAAATCAAACACATTCAAGAAGGGAGATTAAAAATTGAATTTTTGATGATGCTGTTGAGTTCCGGAGTCCACTCTTTCATTAACTCGAATTTAATAAATACCACATTTCAAAAGATTCATTAAACGCTTTCTCAGGTATTCGGTAAATTGAGAGACCTTTAATTTGGACTTCGCTGAAAGTATGGAAAAGGTACCACATGGCTCATTTTGGTATATCAAAAACTTTTTACTAGAATAAGTAACTGCTAAAACATGGCCATCATAAGATACATAAAAAAACGTATTACCAAAAGCACTTACACACCATGCACTCCAGTTACTCTGCTTTGCTACAACGCTATTTAGGAGAAATTAAGTTTCATTAAATTTTGCAATTCAAAGTAGATCGTCGTCTGGTTTGGGCATGCATATAGACAACAAAATAGATGGAATCTGATAAAAATTGAAAGTGATTGACTGGCTGAGTTTGAGAAGCTTATTTACACGAAAGTAGAAGTTTTCGAGATCTCCTAAAAGGAGAAAATACGCAGCTGCGTATTTTCTCTTATTACCGTATTACCGTTTCTCATGCATGATTCACTTCGCGCGCAGTGAATCATGCATGAGAAACGGTATAATATTAAAAAAGTAACAAAATACAGAATTTTCAAACATTATAACCACTGATTTCACATTAAACGATTCGTAATGTCAATATTGTAACTGAAAATCAATGTAGTAGTCCATGTTAGCTAGTGACCAGAAGAGATTTTAGATCTTTTGTGAGGAACGGGGGTTTAAGATTGTTAAACGTTCGAGATTAATTTGGACAGACATTAAGAAATAGGATGCCGCATGTATGGCCAACGATATATCATCTTTCATTAAGAAATGAACACTATTAAAACTTAAGAACTTAAAACGTTTTCCAGTAGAACTGTAATAGACTTTAACGAGAATTTTACACAGCAAATGCAGCTTGATCTTATTACGTCAATATAAAACTTCCAAACTATTTCAGTACATGCACAAGATGGTGAAGTCTATCTTATAAAAACGTTCAACGAAGGTTTAGTTGCAATCTTTAGTGTGGAGACCGGGAAATGTTTCATTGACATTTGCAGTACTGAACATTTTCTTTAATACTCCTCCCAAACTTACAAGGAGGTGCTCATAAAAATCTGAAAGCATTGAGGTTGCCTTTTTTTAACTTAAAATATTGAGTTAGTGGAGTGTAATAGTGTAAATCATAGATGAAACAGCAAATGAAAATAATTTTCGTTTACGTCAAAACGAAAGTCACACGAATCAAGCTGCCACGCTGAATTGTTTGTTTCCTGTTCTTCTTTTAGACTACTGGTGCAGTTTTATATTTGAAATCGCTTGATTTTCATTGCAGATTGCTTAATATCCCATTATGAATATCCCCTCGTATATTTAAAAGATTTTACAAAACGAAAACCGACTTCACTAGCATTCTGATGGACACCCAGTCCTGCTTAGTTTTTGCGGGTTTTGTGAATTATTCTAGTATTTACAGAGAATTGAAGAAGTTATCACAAATAAGGTTGAAGGGTTGTTGGAAATAAGATGCTTGGATTTGAGGTTCATTTCCAAAAAAATAACTACAGGTAAAAATATCTGAATGATCATTTCATTTAAGGGTTTTGAATAACAGTGAATCTAGTCAAAAAGTACGAGAATGCATAAAATTCTTTGCAATTTTCTGAACTGTAAATTTACAACGCCGACTTACTCATAGATAATATAATAAATTTAATTATAGCACCAGATCTGTAGTATTCAATTAAGTATTAGTTCTCAGTTGGTCAAGACATTATTATCCACTGACGTCCAGTATATTTTCTTCCCCTTCTAAATAACCCCTTTTTTTAAAACCTGAACTTTTTTAGCTAAAACTCTGGTTTTTGTATTGTTTCTGTAATCCATTCGAATAAACTGGGAATGTAAATAAACAATGAATCGTTTGCGTAATCAAAATAAACATGCCTAGAACTTTCATAAAGCTGTTCAGTAATCAATATCAACACAATCTTAATAAGAAGCATTCTGCTGTGTATCCAATCCAATTAACGAAAGTTGAATATGATAAATATATATGCGGTACACACGACGAAAAGAACTATAACTCCTTTATACATCCGAAATTCTCATGGATAGCATTTTTTTCTGTTGACCATACAATAATTTCCTCAAGAAGAAATTTTACAGTACGATTGGGACTGAATTAAATGTAACTAAATTTCCACAGTAAGCTGCGTCAGTGACCTTCCAATGAGGAAGCGAAACACATCCAGTCTTGGATTGGAAATGAAGCCG
>LJIJ01005077.1:0-12763 GCA_001718145.1 Orchesella cincta
CAGTGGTTAACGAGGAATTGATGATGATGTTAATTACGAATACGTAATTAACTTGTATTCGACTCATCATCTAAACTATCATCAAAACTTAGCACATTAACAATCTGATAATCTAATTTAAACTATTTTACTGATCCATACACTCCGAAACAATCCCATTGAAACCTGAAGAAAAACACTAAAATTGACAAATATTCTCACTTACACGCTCTTTCCGGTTTCAATATTATTACGCTGCTAACTAACTGTTTAAATGTTGACTTCCCAAAAATCCTAGAATTAAAAGACTGAGTCCGAATCAATACTCACCTATCAAACACCCAAACACAAATGAGCAATAATGAAGTGGGCATGCAAGTCAACTGACTAAGGTAAACAGCAGAAGTTTGTTTGTAAGTACCAACCGCCAAAAATAGGCATGAGTTTGTCTACCTGAATTCCACGTCATTTCCAGCAAATAATGTCACTTTAATACATGGTCTACTTTAGTCACGCCAAATCAACGCCAATTCCACGCACTGAAAATACAGTGGTTTTAAGTTTGTAAGGCTACTTGTAGACCACGTAGAAGCAACGTCGGTAAATGCAACCATCTCAATTGTTGAAAATGAACGGTTACTTCTACGTGGCATTTTAGTAAATCTTTCCACTGTGGGCCCTGCAACCATTTATTGAGGTGGTTTCTACGAACGCTTGTAGATTGGGTATATTGTTCTAGCTGCATGGTAGCATTCGTAATGTTATTTTTAGCGTTATTCCAGGTATATTTATGTAGGGATAACGCATATTGCTTTAAAATATCTTTTTGAAGTGAAGAAAAGTGGTCACAAAAGAAAATAGTTTTACTCGGGCATTGCGTGGTTGAACGGTGAGTTTTTGTATGGATACTAATGTTATGTTGTTAATGTTATGTTAATAAACATAGTTGGCAATGCTTACTGTAATGTTACGTTTATTTTAACAACTAATTTTAATGCTAATGATGTAAGGAGTGTATCTACTTGGTTTGCTATGACGTCAAGTTGGTCGTGCTGGCAGGCTATATAATTCAGATGTGTTTTTCTTCTACATACTTTTTTATTTTTGTTAATGATGCTTTTATATTCGTCACAGGAAAACATTTTCCAACCACGCTGTGGAAACCATGAGCATTACTTCTTTTCGCATCCAATCAGTAAGAGTCCAAGTGTTGGTTTAACTAAACAGCTGAACTGCATTGGTTCTGGTCTGAGTAAATTGTAAAACATCCTTCGACTCCTTTTACTAATCTTGGGCTAAAAGCAATGAAAATGAAAGCAAAGATTCTTGAGGAAGCTTGCATCAAAGTCGTCCAAATCAAGGATTGATTTTTGATTTTATACTTAGGCCAACAAGTAGACTTGCCAGAAGCTTGGAAAAAGGTTTGAGTAGAAAGAACAGCAGGAATCAAGTCATGTTGTGAAGCCCGAAAGCATATTGTGAAATGCCAGGCGCAGATTATCTTTTAACTTCCCAATCTGAGAAAGTTAAAGCACTGTCACGTCAAAGCGGAGATTGGGATGACTCAAACTCAACTGGGGGAAATTCATTTTACTATAACCAGAGTGTTAATAATGGACTGGCGATGCAAATGCCTAATTAAAATCACGAGCAGCTTTGTATTAGGGAAATAAGTAAAGGACAGTTGAATGAAGCGTTAAAAAATCCCTTCTCTGAAAAAGCAAGTTGTTCTCTTTCTTTTCATGGCGCATGTATTAATAAATACCGTTTCAAGTATGTTTTCTTTGATATATTTTAATTCAAATTCAATTATGCTGGATTTAAATCTTCAGAAGACCTTATCTGGACACTCACTGTTAGTAGATGCAAAACTCAAACATATTTTGTCCCTGTCTACTCCGCATGCAAAGTAGTTTCTTATATGTAAACCTACTTGAAATGTACACATTATAATGCGCAACAATGCAAACAAATCAAGAAATTGTGTTTCACAAGAATTACATATCTGCTTTGAATCTATTGCTAAGTGATTATAAAAGGTGTTCTTTCATTTTTCTAACGCTATTTACGGGTAGCAACAGAAAAATAGACTCCGTTGAAAAAACCGACGTTTTTTTGCTTGCCAGGGAACAAAAAAATGTTTCTGTCCTATTTAAAGTAATCACTTTAGGTTTTAAAAACTATAATAATTCAAAAGTTTATTCGACATCGATCAAAGACTGGAATACCTTTACCTAAGTTTGCAACAAGAACTTAAAAATTATTATGAAACTGAGGCGAAACAGCTCCAAGCAAACTGCATGGTTTGGGTCGTCAATTTACTTCCAAGACTTAAGATGTGTGTAACGAAGATGGACGCAATATGGTCGTCTTTCACTACTTCTAACATCCCAATTCAAAAGTTTAAATGTAAAGCAAATTGTTGTATTCTTACACATCGCATTAATATGCTGAGATTTACAGAAACAATTAACATTTCAACAAATATACTGTAAAAAACTGTAAGCTACGGCCGAATTATTTTAGTAATAATGATGAGTTTCCAGTACCATAGTTATGTTGTTCGCGTTGTACAAGGAGGTAAGCAAATAACGTAATAGAGTAACTCTAGAAATTGAGGAGACAATTTATTTATTCTTAACTAAATATATTTACTACCAAACATCACAGAACCTTTGAGTTTCCGTTTTAAATACAAATCATTATCAAGTAATTGCATTAGTAGTTTTGAGACTTAAAGTTAAACCAAAGGAATTAATGTTGGATAACAATAATTTTAACAGCGATTCACATAATTTTAGTATATTAAATGGAAATTATAAACCCATGAATATTGTTTAGTACCCATTTCTAATACAAATCACTATCCATCATCTAACACACAAATGTTTAAATATTGCAAACGCAAGGTGCCAATAAATCTGCTGGTAACATTCTATAATCAATAATATATCTTGTTTTTACTCCCACACAAAGATGCTAAAGAACTAAACTTTCAAATGAAACTCCAATTCTTTCTTGCTTTCCCATTCCCTTGAGAGTTTTGAACTAGCTAGGTCGAGTTCCAACGAATTAATTTTCTGCAAGCACGGTATTTCAATTGGCATTCTCCCTAGTGTGAAATCGCTTATGGGCCTTCAGATTTGACTTATGGTTAAACACTTTGTCACAAACGGTACATTTAAAAAGCTGTTTTCCCGTGTGGCATCTTAAATGTGCTGTTAAATTTGGTTTTTGGCTCAAAGCTGGACCACAAACAGTGCATTTGAAAGGCATCTCTCCCGTGTGGATTATAAAATGGATTCCCAAATCCGATCCCCTAGCGAAATCTTGCCCGCATAAGTTACATTTAAATGGGTTTTCCCTAGTGTGCGTTAAGTGGCTAAACAGTTCTTGCTGAGATCTGAATGCGTTACTACAAAAATACATTTAAAGGGTTTTTTTCTGCCTTCGTGTATCTTTAAATGCTGTTTCAAATTACATTTATGCCGAAACATCTTGCCACACTCTCCACAATTAAAGGGGTTTTTCTGAAGTGTGGACATTTAAGTGAACTTTCAGATGCCCTTTTCGTCTAAACGCCATCCCACAAATGGAACAAGAAAACGGCTTCTCTTACTATTTTTGGTTTTGTAAAGTAAATGTACAACCACAATCCCACCTTCTCTCATTTGTAACGCACAAATTTGGCACGTATTCACAAAATTTATATTATATTTATTTAGCCACAAGAAAGTATGATAACGTTTAAAGGGTACAAATAATAATTGCTTATAGAAAGCCAGACCGAAACTGCATCTCCGACATCTGCAATTAGTAAAGTACAATTTATTTTAACTCGAAGCTTAACTGTGATTCACAACTGCAGTTTTTTGTTTCAGGAGGCAACCAACATTATTTATGACAAAATATAGTCAAAGCTTCAATTATTCATGGTCTGTAATTTTTATTTATGTCCCCTTGATCGATAAAGCTAGGTCGACAATTCAAACATTTATTTCCTTCTTTAAATTTTGGGAGATTGTACTTACAAGGTAACTATCTTTCGTGCCAGGAGAGATACGGGTAACCATTAGTCACTTCCTATGTAAAAAAGAGCGCTGAAAAACGTGGTGAACTCTGTTTTCTGTAAAACTAACTTTTCGAATTACTACGAGCGTAATTGAGTCCGCGCGCACGGTGTACAAGCGAAGGCAAACAGGTAAGCATCAAATTAGCTGCTCAGACAGGGTTAAAAACACACTGTGTAAATCTGTACATACTGAAATTAGAGTCTAGCAAAAATTCGTTGATGACTAAAAACAAGCTACCCAACAAGTTAAAAAGCCCGTATCATATTCATATTTCAAATTTAACGTAAAAGCCCACAGTAGGTAAAGAAATGTACATTCTTTCCAAAAGCTCCATATTTTTTAGTAGTCGATAGTAGCTGAAATATTTTCAATGCCTAAACGGCATATATAGAAATTCGTTCCATATAATCAGTCTGAAATATTCGACATAAATAATCTAAATGCATTAAGTGAAAACTTTAAACAGCCATAATATGTTTGGACTGAAAACCACCTAGTCAATAAGACACAACATCATTTAAAAGCCACTGTAGATGATGTGTCTATGAAATATGGCACTTGCAAGTGCAAATCCCGAACTTCCAAATAGATCAAATAACTCGACTAATATTCAAATTATCAACATAGCTTCCTTTATACCTTTGCCTGTACACCGTGCGCGCGGAACTCAATTACGCTCGTAGTAATTCGAAAAGTCAGTTTTACAGGAAAACAGAGTTCACCACGTTTTCAGCGCCCTTTCTTACATAGGAAGTGACTAATAGGTTACCCGTATTTTCTCCTGGCACGAAAGATAGTTACCTTGTTAGACGTACACCAAGCATCAGGCTTTCGAACCAAGAGCCTAGTAAAATGCGAAAAATGGTACAACTAAATTATGACCTATATGCATCCAAAGTGAACGCATTTTTCATGAGTGAACGTCGAGCCAGGGATATGCACTTGGATTTACTTCAAGAACATCCGAAGGAACCTGGAAATACATCTTAATATTCGGAACGGGAGACGGAAGAGCTGCTGATCATCTTACATTTTAATCCAAGGTGTTTTTATAGACTTCTTTTACGATTACGACGTAAGCAATTATGGTTATTAAGTATATTATAATGATCATTTCTATCATTTTTCAGATCTCTGAAATTTCAATAGCATTTGATATTTTCAAACTGGTGAAGGACTGGAATGGAGCAACACAATTGAGACGGTGATGGATTTGGTCCAATCTACGGAGCAAATGGTGTTGTCGGTATTGCGAAGGATGTGTGACATGTCCCCTCCGATCTCTAAATTTGAGCACTGTTGTTCAAGTTGAATAATTAAAATTATCAACTAAATTCACTTTATTCCATCGTTTATGACAGGTGTTTCCAAGAGTTACTCCCGTTTCAGCATAAAACGTTACGATATTGACTACTGTTCAGTTTTTTTACCACACTAGGTTCATTCAGCTAACTGCATTGCATACTTTCCAACTTGAAATAGAATTGGGATTTTACAATGAAAAAGGATTGCTACAAATAAATGAATTTGTTTATTTTACGACGTAAACGACAGCCCCAACTAACCGGATTGAAATAAATCACTAACTACCTTTATCATTATGATTCTTACATATTTCGAAAGTATTGCTACTAGTTAGTTCTCGAGTTAAATTTCCGAGTTCTCATATAAAATGTATGTATTTATTTACCACTTATCATCTAACAAAACATAAAATTATCTTCACTATTTATACAAGTTTCTGGTTACAAAAGGCGCGACTTAAAATGGGCAACCTTGATGCAGTAAAACTACTAAAGAGTCGTGAAAGTCCATGAAACAAATTTTGTTCCAAGTGTTTGCAAAAGTTTAATTTAATTGTACATTTACTTCAAACATCAATTGACGTTCAAATTACTTCACGTACTACACTTAATTTTAACTTCTCTTCTAACTAACTAAAATCTTAACTAAATATATTTACAACCTTTTTATAGAAACCTTACATTCCGGTTTTAAATGCAAACCACTATCAGGTAAATTACATTAGTAGTTTTGAGACTTAAAGTTAAAAAAGAGTAATAATGTTAGTTTACAATAATGTAAGTAGCCATTCAACTAGTTTAAAAATATTTACTGACAAATATGAACTCTTGAGTGTTTTTGAGTATCTATTTCAAATGCAAATCACAATCACACAAAAAAGTTTCTCGGTAATTGAAAACACAAGGATCCAACAATAGTATTGTATAAAGTCAACAATCCATAACATTTCTTGTTTTGTCACGCACACACACAGGTGGTGCATGACTAAACTCACATTAAACTCCAATGGCTACTTTTCCATTCCCTAGTAAGTTTTGAAATGATCTGAAAAGGTTTACATCCAATGCAATACTTTTTTTGCAACTACGATATTAAAATTTGAATAAATTCAATTGGCATTCGCCCAATGTGACATCAGGTATGAGCCTTGAGGTGTGACTTCCGGTTAAACACTTTGCCACAAGCAGTGCATTTTAAAAGCTTTTCATCCCTGTGAATTCTTAAGTGCACAATTAGGTTTGATTGATTGTTAACTGTTTTGTCACAAACATAAGATTAAAAAGATTTTTCTCCCGTGTGCATTCTTAAATGAGTTCTTAGCGTCGAACGTTGGCTAAAAGCTCGACCGCAAAAATTACATTTGAACGGCTTCTCTCCAGTGTGTACTCTGAAATGAGCTGTCAAATGACTGTTTCGACCGAATGCCTTGCCACAAACGGAGCATTTGAAAGGTTTTTCTCCAGTGTGAATTCTAGAATGTTTTATGAGAGTCGATTTGACCCTAAATGCTTTGCCACAAACGAAGCATTTGAAAGGTTTTTCACCAGTGTGAATTCTAGAATGTTTTATGAGAGTCGATTTGCTACTAAATGTTCTTACACATACATTACATTTATAAGGCTTTTCTCCGGTGTGGGTTCTAAAATGAATTCCCAAATGCGTCCCCGTTGTGAAATCTTTCCCACACAAGTTACATTCAAATGGTTTTTCCCTAGTGTGTATTTGTATGTGGGTACACAGTTCTTTCTGAGATCTGAATCCCCGGCTACAGAAGGGACATTTAAATGACTTTTCTCTTGCTTCGTGTATCTTTAAATGGGCTTTCAAACCACGGTTATGTCGAAACACTTTGCAACATTTCCCGCAACATAACGGCTTTTCTATAGTGTGGACCTTTAAATGACGTTTCAGGTTGCTTTTTTGTACAAACGCAATTCCACAGAGAGTGCAAGAAAACGGCTTCTCCCTTACGTGTATAAGAATATGTCCCATCAACAGTGAATCGTGTTTGAATGTTTTTGGACAAAGTATACATTCAAACCGGTTGTTGTCGGCCAAACCTCGATTGGTCATTATGATTTTAGATGTATTTCTGAAATTTTCAAATTGTTACAAGTGAATCGTATGTAGCACCATTTGTATTTTTATAAATATATTCACTGAGCAGGAGGATGAATACTATTTGTTCTCATCTTACCCAATTTGAAGTGTTGTTTCTACAAGCTTGATTAGTTTTCAAACCAGGTTTGATTGCTGTCACTTTTAGTTCTCGAAACCTGCAGTTCACGCCTTGTCAAATCTGATTATTATGTTACCAACTTTTGTTGAAGATTTAAGAACAAAACTAAATAATACTTTGAAGTATTGCTGATGGTCTGTGTGTGGAACCTAAAGGGATTCCTAGAAACGTAGTGAGTGATGGTAAGACGAAGCTGAAATGACCAGTCTTCTGCATTCCATTTGTTTAACGTCGTACGTGCATACACAGATTGAGGCTCAAAACCTGAATTTGGTCACGTACTTACGTTGTGTATGTGTGTTGTGCGTTTAAGGCGCAGAATGTATGGTGAATACGCATTCAGGTAGTTTTTAGTCTTCTTGTGGAAATTCATGTTTAGGACCCAGAGTAAATACCCTGCCTATCTGCATGTACACAAGAATAAACAGCAGCTATACAATCCTCAGGCGTATGTATGCCGAAGTTATTGTTGGTTTCTAAATAAACACATGAATGCTGTTGTTCAATTTATGTGGTAGCAATTCTATAGTTATTTTTAGCCTTATACAAGTATGCTTACATACCCAATCCGCCAAGTCTTCATAGAATCTATGGCCCATTCACCTTTTTTGTCTGCAGCCTAATACATAATTGGCGAATGATTTGCATAGCCCTTACATGGCCCAAGCATTTCAAGTAATAACAAAACTGAATAAATTGTATCCCGGGTGCCGTTATAGCTTTCCTTTATCTACTGCGTGTTATTATAACGAGGCGGACTCCTGTGGCGAACTTGTTATCTCCGATTTGGCTGAAAATTTGCAGGACGATAGATTTTTATGCGTAGATTTCGAATCTGCAATCAGCTGATCGTTTTAGCGATTTTTGATTTTTAAACAGCGGGAATTTTTGTTTTTTCGCCGTTTTTTCCCTCTGGGGGGCGCCACGATCGCTAAAACGATAAGCTAATACCTAAATAATTTCTAATTTTAGAATTTCCTGATATCGTTTAAACAGTATTTAGTAATTGTATTAAAAGGCAATAATGTTATCAAAAATTACAAACCATTTTTTGAAATGAATTGGTGCAAGAAGAAATGCATCAAACCTTTGCACATGCTCAAAGGTTCATATTTTACTTACCATATCATCATATTCGACCATCATTGAATCATTTCTGAAGTTGCACACTAAATATTAAGAAGATGGACAAATGAAAGAAGTCAGATAAAGGTATGAAGGGAGCGATAGTTCCCGGTACGATGCTTTTTGTCACGCCTTTTAATTTTCAGGCCCGGATTCGAGAAGAAACTTAAAATGATAGCAAAATACATAATTGTTGAACAAAATGAACTGGAGTGTAATGGAATTGCAAAGAAGTAGTTGCTGAGTTTCAGCATTGGAAATTCGTTTTTTTTGTTTCCTTTCGCTTGAGAAATAGTCGTACACTAAAAAATGTGAATATTTTTGTAAAACTTAGTTTTGATATACTGGGTAAATCTCAACTTCTTTCGTTATTGGTAAAAGTAATAGTTTTTAATATTTTTCTTGTTCGTTAACAAAAATCTTCAGTGAAATTGAATTCTTTAGCACAGTGACTGTACAGGTTTACTTTCTACTCCATGTTTTGTAAAATTAATTTTTCAGTTATTTCATAAGTGAAAGAATCAGGTTATCGCAAATATCGCGGTTAGACGCGTTAACCTTGAGGAATTACAATTGTAGTTTTGTCCGAGGTGGTAACCAACATGTTTTATGATAGGATACAGTCAAAACTCCAATTGTTCATGGTTTGTAATTTGTGTTTGTGTCCTTAGATTAAGTAAGGCTAGGTCGATAGTTCGAGCATTTCATTACTTCTTCAGATTATGGGAGAAGCTTCGACGTCAACTAAGCATCAGGCTTCGAAACCAAAACCTTCATGAAATACAGAAATGGTACTGCTGAATTATGACACCAAATGTGAATGGATTTTGCCAGAACGTACATCAAGCCAGGGATATGCGCCATACAATACTGTTTTAACTTCCGGAGGAGCCTGGAAATAAATCTCAATATTCAGAATCGAAAGAGTTGCCGGTCTCCTTACATTGCAGTCCCAATTGTTTCTCTGGACTTTTTTACAATATGGCGTAAGTAAATATGGTCATTGAAGAAATGTCAATGATAAGTTTTGTCATTTTTGCAATCTTTGGAATTTCAAAGAGCTAGATATCTCAAAAATGTTAAAGGACTGTATGAAGCCAAAGTAATTGAGACAGTGATGATTTATGTTCAATCAGCGAAGCAAATAGTCTTGTTGGTAACCAGAAGAAGCTGAGGCATTTCATCCCTAAAATTGAGCTCTGTTCGGGAGCAAAGATTAATAATTATAACTAATAAGCCAATTCACTTTATTTCATTGTTTAGAGGAGGAGTTTAGGAAATAAGATATCTTTCCATGCGTTACTCCCGCTTAAACATAAATACGTCATGAGTGTGTTTATTGTTTAGTTTTTTACCAAAACTGGGTTCACTCCCTCAACTACATTGCATTCTTTCTTAGGGCCGTCCATTTCAAACGTAACGCTAAAATTGGCAATTTTCAGGGCACCACCCCACCCTTGTAACGCTTGTGTCACGCTACCGTGAATCACCCACCCCTTCCGTCACGTAACGCTATGATGTTCCATATACGTAATATGAACACATACTATATTCGAAGATATTTATACTAAACCTATGTAGGTTTCCTAAACAGTGCATTGCATGCATGATATTTAACGACAGAAGCATTATTATTACTTACATCAACGACATATAAAACATATAAAACGACAGCTAGATTTCTGTGACATTCTATTGACTTTGGACATCAAATAAATTCAAATTAGAATTGACACAGCCACATAAAACTAACGTATTTACAACATAAAGTAAGCCGGCATCACTTTCAATCCCAACTTTAAATGTTACAATAAAAAAGATAAACTATCAAAATTAGTTGACATTTGCGCTATGCAAAGAAATGAATTACTTCCCCATTTCACACAAAATTTTTCCTCATTGCAGATAAATAAATTACTACATGAAACGTTTTAAAATCATTCGAAACTACATGATACTTGAGAATTACAGTAAAGTATATGAAAATCGAAAGTGGTGAACGAGTGAGGAATAATTTATGACACGACGCTGATCAGTAAATTTTGCAGGTTTATCAAACAGTCACGTTGAGCTCTATCCACCCACCCACCCCTGTCACGCTCCGTAACGCTGACAACGGCAGAAAAACGGCTTCTCTTTAACGTGTACTAGAAGATGTCTTATCAGTAGTGAATACTGGGTACACTTTTTTAGGCAAAATATACATTTAAACTGGTTGTCGGCAGCCATATCTTGATTTCTTATAATTGTGGCTCGAAAACTGGATGTTTACTTCCGGGGCTTCTGAAATTCAATAAAAATTTTAGGTTGGTAACGAATATGTTTTATATGTAGATAAGTATTATTCATTCTATAAATAATTACAAATTATTTATTTCTTATTACCTTCTTGCTATTATAGAACGTTAATTAATTTTTACAGTTTGCTTAACTTAAAATACGGTTGTTCAAAACTTGAAATTTACAAAATTTTCACTCAACAGTTTGTGTGTAAGCCTTTCAAAGTGTTAAGTTATTAAATTGACGTTTGTTGCAGTTTTACGAACCAAACCTCAATAAACTTCGAATTATTTGACAACTGTGTTAGGGAACGTGACGAATTTTTAAACTCTTGGTTTGTAACACTGAAATATTGATGAGAACAATACATTTTGTAGAGTACACTAATCAAACTCTGTTAAAACTACACAAGTATACTTTTAGAGTTTTTGAAAACTGTTGTTAGTGCCTTTAAATTGTGTGCGTGGTTTCTGCGAAAAGTTTGGATAAGAATGGAAGTAACATGGGAAAATTTCAGACTGGTATGAACTTTTCAATTTCTTCTATCTAAAACTTTTAGAGTAAGCGAGAGAGAGAGGTAGGTAGGTAGTCAGAAATATACAATCCTCTAACCCATCAATAGATGAACAAAAGGTGCCAGACTGGGTTTGAGTAGTTTATGGAACTTTGCAGCTTGAAAGACAATGTAGGCGTGCCACCAACAATACATATTTACATTTACAGCCCGCAAGCTGTAGAATGTTCTGAATAAACATGTATGCTCTTTCTGCAGGTTCTGATGCAAAGAAGGAACCTATATACGGGCCTACGTGACAGCCAGATGTATGTACCTGTCAACAGTTTTTTTCTAAATGTCTTGCTTTCGTTCTACTTTTCTTTATTTTCTATCTGTGAAAACGTTTCATTTCTGTTGATATCAAATAAATGTACATAGACGAAATGTTAAACGCATTCTTCCATTTTTATTTTTTTCACTTTAATCCTCAATGAAGTAGGTAGGAGTTTCAGAAGGTCCAATATTAACACAAAATCAATTTTTTTAATGCAATCATCTTGGCTGGCTTTGTTTCAACCTGAATTAATTTGTTGCGTACCGAAAACACATGCATATTAACCATTGAAGTTGGTATATGCAAGATTCAATCCCAAAATAATGAAGACGATATAATAATATAACATGTTGTAAATGTCACAATTCTAGTTATTATTTTAGTAGGTCTGTTCTAAATATCCAGCTCTCGAGTTATACAGAGAGAGGAGAGATGAAACCAAAAACTTTGTAGAGCATGATCATTTAATTACTTGAATGGATTATCTCGGACATATTCACAAAAAACGATGTTTGTTGCATTAGTTCCTACTCAATCAATCAATATTCGGAGCTGTGAAAAATAAACTTGAAACAGAGTTTGTCCTCGTATATTCCTTATACATTAATGCGCTTATATGTAAACTTGCCTCAAACTACACAATATATTATGCACCCATTCAAAAAAAATATATAACGAGCACATTTCATGCTTGAATATGTGCACCATATGAAAACTATGCTATATGTACGTAAATGTTAGCTGGTTTCTCATTTGCACAAGAAAGATACTCCTTGGACAACGCCCACATCTTTCTTCATGTAAGAAAACAAGTTGTCTCTATCCTATTCTAGAAAGAAATTCTATTAATACATGTGATAGAGTTAGGAATTTCAAAAAAAATTTGCTTTGATCTGCGGGAGATTGATGACTCCATCAAGGAATTGCCAATG
>LJIJ01005078.1:0-12761 GCA_001718145.1 Orchesella cincta
AATAGACAAGTCGATTCTGACACCAGACACTTGTTTTCAAAGGCTAAAAAAGTAAAAGTAAATCTACCATAGCATACGTATGTGTATAAACTTCAGATTTTTGTAAGCCTTTTTAAAATAAATGCCATAATCCTTTGCTGTCAAACAGTATTAAAAAGGAAGGTTTGTTTCAAGAAGTGTCTCCAACCACCAACCCTTTTCTTTCTCATCTATATTTTTTTATACTTTTAATCCTTTTTACTAAAAAAAGGTTTCAGGGCAATGGATCCGTTGACTTTTAATAGGACGGATTCAAACTGCAAGACATCATGTATCTAAACGCGAAAAGTGTGGTGTAGGTACCTTCAAGTTTTCAAATCCTAATGGAATTCAGTGAGGTTGAGTATGGTTGTAATGTTTTAGATATGAAACACAGAAAGCAAGCAGGTTAGCGAATCTAGTATAAAAAGCCCCTGTTCTAAAAGTCATCCAGTTAACTCACTCAATTCAAACAAACACATCTAACTCTCTCTCTCTCTTGACTTTGTCAAACCTCAATCAACATGAACTCTTCGTTGTTGTATTCGCTGCCCTCATCCTCTCTGCTCAGGATCTTCCCTAAGAGCTGGACGTCAAGGCTGGGGTAAGTTTTTCAAACTTTTTTCCGTTATTAAACCTGTTGTTTGTAATGCATGAGCATTGCATGCATGTGTATGTATTATTTATTGGAAACAAGTTACTAATTTTTGCAATTTTTCTTTGATTATAGGAGCATCCCCTCCAGCTGTCCAGCAAACATTGCAGTTGACCTCACGGCTTCTGCCGCCGCTACTGGAGCTGGTGCCGCTGACTCTACCCAGGACATCCTCGCCGTTGCCACTGGAGGTGGATGGGGAGGTGCCCCAGCTGAAATTGACCTGAGCGCGTACACCAGGCTGCTGTTGGACAAGACATTGACATCACTCAAGTTGCCGCTGTTGACCTCACCCAACCTGGACCAACCTCCTCTTCCCTCAATCTTGTCAGCGTTGACAACTATGCCATCGGTGATGAAGCCCTCTCTGCAAACGTTGCAGGTGACAGCGCTTACTTAGCCAGTCACGCTGCTGATTCTGCCAGTGGAACTGGACAGATGCTGCCACTTCCCTCAACTCACAACCGGGGCTGGATGGTCGGTTAAAATTTCTAACTTCGTTAGTTAAATGTTATTTATTGAGATGTTGAATTAAATTGCCATGTATATTGACTGAAGAGTAATTTCGTGAAATAGTATACTCTAATTATTCCACATACATTATATTTCAATAAGAAATCACCACTTCTCATAATGGTCATAAAATATTTGTTTCCGGTTTGCATGAAAGTTGGAATATAATTATCATTTATATTGATTTTACAATAAAGTAGTAAACCGAGTAAACTAAAATAACATTTTACAACATCCTTCATTCTTTCGCACTAAATGAATAAATTATGTATTGCAGCATCAGAATCTAAACCTGTTAGCATATACATGTGGCCTTAGCTTTCCTATAAGTATCCTTGATTTCCGTTTATCAAGCACAAATTAAAAAAAATATTCTAGGATCCTTACCATCATGATACAAATGTCTTTCTTAGTATCCATACAATTGCCTTGAATTACGATGAACATCATTTAAATTTTGATTGAGTTGTATGTAAGTATTCATGAACATTTGGAGCTAGGTTTAAAGTATTTTCTTTATTTTTTCAATTACACTAATAGTGAGCGGTGAGCGTTATCCAAACAGCGAAAAGAATACATATATTTGTTAGTACATTATTTCAACTCTCAGTCTTCAAAAAAAAGTTTTGATAAAACATTTTCCTTGGAAATATGCACTTTCTTTTGTTACTGATTCCGTTCCAATCCATTCAACCTGCAGGCAGCAGTATAATGATTGATTTAATAAAAAAAGCCAATCCCACCCAAATAGTTAAGAAAACTTTTTCATCGTTTTCATAGACTGAATTAACTATCGTGATTCATCATGACTCAAAATTCCTTCATACCAAACAAGGGAAATAGTTGAAGTTTATGAGTGTAATTTTCCTGTCAATATAACATTTAACAGTCAGTTAAGATAATCGCTTTTCTTAAGACTTCTCTCTTTTGCCCAATGTTAATGTGTTAACTTTCTCGAAGACTCAATGATGTCTTCAAAATAGCATACACATCTCGTCAATCAGCTAACAAAATTCGCTAATTCCATCGACGATGATACCTTCAACCTTGTTTCAATAATTTAGAAAAAGTATTTTCAGTTGTCAGTTGAATTTCAGAAATCAAATTGATGATGCATTTTCGTTAGCTTAAGGTGTGCGATTTGGTTTGTCTTATTTATAATCCTTCGTCACAGCAGAGTGAGTATGTTCTAGTTCTAGGAAGTATGATATAACGAGTTGGAATAATTTTATAGGTTCGAGTAACGAATTCATGTTTTCAATAATGCAAGACAAAGAGGACGATGATGATGATTGCCAATTCTTATTTTGTATTATACTTGTAATGACACTATTGGCATTGCGACAGTAATGTCTTTAGTATCAAAAATCCAAATAGTTTCTTTAAATCTGAAATAGGTTGATACAGTAACTTGGTACTTGACGAAACTGCAATTGCCAGATTCTCGAAACATTCTTCTTCGACCTGTTACTGACGCACAACATTGTTTACTCGTGCAAAATCTGTTTTAATATAATTTTATTCTTTTTAAAACGTACTTAAAGACAACAAATGTATTTTGTCTAAGTAGTAGTAGTAAATATGTCATATTATCTAAAATTGTAATTCAGTTATTATTGTTAAAAGGTGTTGCAACAAAATTCGTTAATAAAATACATGTGAACTTATTTAATTAAATTTTAAACAAATTTTATTACTCAGCTTCGCTTACAACCACACAACACAATGGGGTGGTTTGGATTAAGACATTGTTTTGATACATAAACTTTAAAATATATATATTTCATCACGACATTCGTGTTCCAAAACTATAATCACGGTAAATAAGCGTCTAGCTTCCACGAGCTTCCACACGACTCATCATTTTTTCTAGTTCCTCTTCATCGACTTCATCCTTCCCGTCTGACACAACATCAGTTGCGGATGGATTTGGCATAGGTAAAGGCTCGTTGCCCGCATCCGGAGCCCGTCCAAGCTGACCTGCTGTTACCTCCCAGAGAATATTATCAATTTCTCCCTCAGCAGCCTCCTCCAGTTCCTCCTGATCCTCATGACTTTCAAATCCATCATTTATCATTTCCTCCAAGATTCCAGCCTTCATCATTTCTTTCGACAGCTTCCTCATTGTCTGAGCTACTTCCGGAACTTTTATTAAAGCTGATACTGCCTTCATAATTTGCGTTGATTTCTTGAGGGATCCACTTGTTTTCAAAACGGCCAGCTGCTCTTGCATCTGCATCTGAATGGAGTTGAGGTGGGCTTTGGAAACGTAGATTTTACTGATAATCCTTCTGGAACGATCTAACTCTTTAGCGTAGATTCGGCAAACATCTTTATCACCCTTTTTGGCAGCATCCGTTATGGAGCGTTTGATTTTCTCCTCTTCTCTCCGAATGCCGTTTATCTGACGGTCCAGGACGGTTAACTCTCGTCGAATTTTCTTTCGCCATTCCGTCACCTGAACTTTAGGATCGGCTGGGGTGCTCTTACCAAATAGTCCCATTGTGTTCCAAAGAAATACTTTATATCCAAAAAATTCGGCAGATTTAGAATCTTAGGTTCGAACAAGGATGAATTATTGATGAAATGCACCATAGAATGAATTTGCGTAACAGCTGATCCAAAGGCTTTGTCAACTGTTGCATTTCATTGGTAGAATTGAGTGTAACCATATAACAAAATGAATTTTTCCATGTCTCCTGGAAAATAGTAAAACGTACATTTTTCAATACTTCAATATTTTCGTTTGTCATGACATGGCATAAATCTTGCAAGAAAAAGTAAACGTACATTTGGGGTTGGATTGCTTAAACCGGATGTGTCTTTCATTCAAGCATGAAAATACACACATCTTGCGTGTTGGTTAAGTAACGTTTCTTACTTGTTTTAACATTATATTACCTGTGCTATTATACGCTAACAATTAATAATAAAATTTCCTAAATAAGCCTAAATTACACTTAATCAGTTTCTTAAGCTCAGGACCAATTTGAATGGTTTTGGCTCCCTAATAAATCCAGACAAAGTTTCAACTTCCAAAACCGGGCATACTGGGTCTGGCTCAATATTGAACTTTTTCAAAGTGTTTGCAATAAAAAGGAAAAGGGTGTTTTTTGCCAAACCCTCACCAATACAGACTCGTCTTCCTGTACTAAATGGTACAAGAGCTTCATTTTGAATCACCTGAGTTTTATCTCCATTTAGAAACCTCTCGGGGCGAAATTCATTGACATCCTCTCCCCATATCTTTGGATCGTGATGAATTGTATACAATCCAGCAATAACTGTAACATCCTTTGGTAAAAAATACCCGTGAAACATTGTGTCAGCTAGCATTAGATGTGGAACTCCCAGTGGGGCAATGGAAGAAAGTCGTAAAGTTTCTAGAACAATAGCTTCCGTCCACGGAAGACTAAAAATTTCAAAAATTGAGTTAACTTTTAAATACGATTAATTGAAAAAGTTTATTTTACGTACGTAGGCTTATCACTCAAAAATACTTGACGAGATGAGCCAACCACTCGATCCAATTCCTGTTGAGCATTTCGTTGTGCTTCCGTATTTAAAATTAGATACAACATCGCAAAAGATAGAGTTAAAGACGTTGTTTCTGACCCGGCAAAAAACAAATCACCAATAACTGCTTCCAAGTTTTTTGCTGAATTATGAAAAATGAACATCTTTTAAGTTTTACACATATTTTTTATAAGAATTCATTAAAAACAAATACGAACATTACCTCCATTTTCTTTATAAAAGGATGAATTTGGATCTGTAGTTTCTCGTATTTTAACAAGGTAATCGTCAATGAAGTCTCTGTTATATTATTAAATCGATAATGATTCACAACCATTTTGAACAGAAATCTACACATAACAATTCCTTCGAATTTATTACCTTGGATTTTTTGGATGTAGTTGCTTAGAGTGTTCCTCAATAACTTTCCTCGTCAGCTCAGAAAAGCTGTCCACAGCATTTGTCCAATCCACCCACCCAAAAAACTTTGGAGCTACGTGTCGCAGGAACGGAGCAAAAAACAGTAGCAAGAATTTATTAACACATCTGCAAAATAGGGGATGAACTATTGAACATTTAAGGCTGAAGTTTGGAAAATTGAGTACGATTGGACATTTAAATCGTACTCTTACTCAACCAGTTTCTCTGCTTTTTCCATAATTTCTGGTTTAACTTCTGAATCCCATTTACAACTTTCTCCAGAAACAATCTTCCAAATTCCATTGATAATGGGCCCGTTGAACAATTTAGTTCCGGAAATTGACTTTCCAGCATGACGTTCAAAAAAACTAATCAAGGCCTCTGCTTGCTCCATAAGAACTTTTTCATGTGAACTTTTGAGAAGACCAAAATCCCGAAGTCTTCTGAGTGTGAATGTGCGCTGTGCTTCCCATACATGACCTTGAGCATTTAATATACCATTCCATTTTCCAAAGTAGTAAATCGCTGGGTTATCAGATCGTCCGGTTGAGTTGATATGCGAGAATAGCTCTTTTACCAGTTTAGGATCATTTATAATGACGGTGCTGGGGTAAAATACGACATTGGAATTTTAAAAATTCCTATTTGCGTTACAAACCTTTTCAACTTACTCTTGAGTTCCGAGTCGGACGCTATGAACAGGGCCGTATTTATCAGTCAAGTGTTGGAGAACTTGCAGAGGATATTTTCGGAGTTGAAGCACGTTACCAAAAAGTGGTAAAGATCTTGGGCCTGATTGGAATTAGTGAGCCAATTTTATTATCTAAGCTTCTAAACAAGCTTTCAGCTATATCGTTTTTGTTTCAAAAATTAAATTTCCAAAAGCAAACCTGGAGGGTAGCGTGAATCTCTGCTGCTTCTTTTGTAAAACAAGAATCCTAGAAACAGAGCTATTGTTATGAGTAAAGTTTCCGAGGTTAATAATACCACCATTATTGGAAAGTTTATGGTATACTTTATAACAGAACGTTTTGAAAACTAATTTATTTTCTTATAAATCGCTTTTTAAAACAAGAAAATGACAAGTTAATGCTTTCATTTCAAATGGTAAACTCAAATGATTTGACACGTAGGTGGATCTGCGAAGATATTTTTGATGGAAAAAATCAAGCCTGTTTATGATATCATGCAGGTAGAGTTGCATGATAATTGAAGGATTCTGTTTACGGGTGCTTACGATGAGAAATTGCATACTAATGAGGGAACCTCGTCAATATGGCTCATACTTTGTTTAGTAGCCCATTTCGTGTTAACTTATTTAGTTTCCGAATCCAAGTGGGCGAAGTCGATTTTTTTTATAGCAAAGTCAAAACAAGGTGATCCAACGAATACAATCACCTGAATCACCCTTGCTTGCATGCTGTGGAATAAAAATACTTCATACTTGCTTTTTTTGACCATGAAGGCTTCAGGGTCATGATGAAGGTCTTGAACGATGCTTGATGGATTGTAATGAAACATAGGAAAAAAATTTCTGCAAATGTTCTTTTCATTTTCGTAAATGTATTTTTCCATTACATTTTTGACATTTGACAAATGTGTAGATGTACAAGTCGTCGTTTTCATCAAATTTCTTTAGACAAACTCATCCAAATTTTTCTTCCTTGGTATAATTTTACTGCTGTTACCAGATGCTGCGATAAATTGTCTCTGCGAATTACCGCCCCGTGCCAACTATTTGATACATCTATAAGGAGTAGTATCAGTTTTACAATTTAAAGTAATTTCTTTGTTAGTACGCACACGTGCACGCGCAGACAAGCGTAACAAGTGGACTTTTTGGAAGTAATTGTTATATACGCCATACGCCATCAAAAAATGTTACAAGGTACACAATTTGCAGCGGATATCGAAATAGTGAGCCGGATTTCCACACCACGTCGTTACAGCGACCATTGCATTAACTTTGATTACTTTAATAACATAATCTATGTTGCGTGAAAAACAGCTAATCAACAAGCCAATAATTTGGAATCATTAAGTTTCTTATTGAAATACTGAGACATATAGTTCATTGCAAACAAGCTGGATATCATGTCATGTTGGTTTTAATAAAAAAATTTACTTGAATAGTAGCAATGATTAGAAATTGGGGTGTAAATTTGACGCATATTTGTAAGTATAAACCTCATCACATAATAAGGTGCTTAATTATGTGTAAATGTATAGAAATTAGGAAATAGATGAAAGCTTGAAAGAGAAACTAATTTATCAAATTCATTAGCCAAAAAATGAACTTATTATAATAATTATTTCATTAGCAAATTTTTGATTTCCACTGCCAACAGCTCCCTGAGACGCTCCCTGTCGCAACAAGAGACTTAAGAGTATAAGTGCACTCTGCAGAAGCAAACTGGCACTTAGCAAAAGTAATGAAATGTGAAATATTCGTAGAAAATAACTTTATACAATGAAGGGTAATGTACATACTTTATAACATATATTCAACATAATCATTTTAGAATGTCTTGAAATGGCAATTGATTCCAGTTTCAGTTAATAAACGCCACTTTAAATCACAGCTTGGAAATATAAAGAGTAATTCCTAGTTCATGCCGCACGATGCATTTGGAGAATAATGTGCCAAATAGCCTAACATTTACTCGCTCCTATAATTTCGTTTAATTCATTTGATTTATTTAATAAGCCCGCTTCCGATTCACAATTTTGATGACTAAACTAACGTTTTAAATTGCGCAAAAGTTAATGTTTAAGCAACTCGGTTCGTGCAGATTTTTGCTGCTGACGTACAAGATGCATGAATAAATTAAAAAGTAAGGGCAAAGACTAATAGTTCCAGATTGCAAGCTGAATTCTCGCTGACGGTCGCAAAGGAGACTCCGTGTTAAAATTGACGTTCGTAATATAAATGGAATACGATGGGCATGTTAAAACGGGCTTGATAATTTAATTTTGTATACTATTATCATTGCATGCGTGACGATTTTAGGTAAAATGTTGATGCAAAAGAATGTGAACACCGCTTTTAGCTTTGCACTTCTATGCAATTTTTAAATGCTGGGAAAATAAGTTATACGTTTTCTCATTCGTGAGGTAATATCCAAAAATTAGATACCGAAAAGATACAAATAAATGGCTCGAATCAATTTTATGATTACTTACTAACAAAACGTCAAGATTGCCAAAGCTCAATGCTTTTTGATCCTTGAAACTACCAAAATGGTTCAATCTTCGTTTACTGAGTTGGTTAAAGAAGAACGTGAAAACTTTAACAACATTTTCAAACAAATAGTTGGTGACATAATTTCGGATACTGATGCATTTTCTGAAAATAATCAACTTTCTTCCGCTTTGAGCTGGATAGAAAAGGTGTGCATTTACAATGTTCCACATGGCAAGAAACTACGGTGAGATTAAAGTTTTTTTTGTAAAATTAAAATTGAAGACCTATTCATTATTAATCAATACATCTTTTATATGCATGACTAGGGGTATATTGGTTCCTCTAACCGTACGAGCTCTTGTAAAAAATCCAACTAATGCCGAGATAATCAAGCATACGTACTTGGATGGTGCGTTGAATTGTAAGTTCTCTTTCAAAATAAATAAATTACTATATATAACCACAAAATGTTGTAAGTGAGTGTAATTTTCAGTTGCAGGCTGCGTTTTTGGTTGCGGACGATATCATGGACAAAAGCACAACAAGACGAGGAAGTCCTTGCTGGTATATGGTTGACAATCTAGGCGCAGATGCCAGTTAATGACTCCTGGCTCCTTGAACAGTTTGTTTATCAACTCATTCGGAAACATTTTCGAAAGACAAATTACTACACAGATCTTATAGACCTGTTTCTTCAAGTCACTCAAAAAACTGTTTTGGGACAATGTTTGGACACTCAAACTGGTAGAATTTGAAATTCGACGAGTACACAATGGAAAAGGTATGAAAGTATGGAGTCGGTTCAAATGAACTCACGAGAATTGGTCGGTGTTGCAATGCAATCACACCATTCCTGTCATTGAGTAAACTGCCGTCGGCCAATTTCGTAAATGATGTTTCGGGGCTGTTTCATACCCCAGCCCGTCTTTCTTCTTCCTCATCCTCTTTTCGTGTTTTGTAAAAAACACATTGCACACTGCTAACTTTTTTTTCAATTTTCAGGTTTTTTCAGTGATTTAACTCACTGATTGCATCAAAATCATCAAAATATGGTAAGTGTTTGCAATAGCTTGGTCACCAAAACCCAACAAGACATGGTTGTGTGGATTTTGAGTACCATATGAACAGCCCATGACGTCATTTTTTGCAAAATTTTCTTTTGGTCATTACTCCCTAGTCGCATGAAAATAAAATCTTATTTTTTTTGGAGTGGGTTCTTAAGTATTGAAGATTTTTTCTATATCATTTTAAGGATTTTATTTTCATGCGACTGGCCAATAAAGCTTGTCAAAGTTTACATTGTTAACTGCCAAAAATTTCGAAATATCATATTTTCAAATTTTTGCCATGTGTATTAATGGTATTCATAACGTTTTGGAATAGCCAAGTTGTCTAATACTTTTTAGTTTCGGGTAAATAATTATTTTATGTTACATCTTAAATTTGAAAAACTACTATATAAAAGTGAAAACTGCAAATTTTAAAAACTAAAAAATACTTATTTTTCTTTTCTTTAAAAACTTTATTTATCTGCATATGAAATTCCCGAATCAAAATTTTTGTCGCCGACCAATTTTCGTGAGTTCGCGAGATCAGCACTCTATCGTGAAATACAAAACCAGCTACTAACATTTTACCTTCCAATCGCTCTTGCAACAATTATCGCAAATGCTGAAAACACAATGGTCAATAAATTGGAGCCACTGACAATGAATCTTGGACACTTGTTCCAAGCTGTGGACGATTATCTTGATTGCTATGGATCAGAAGCGGATATAGGAAAGGCTGGGACAGATATTCAAAATGGGAAATGTTCTTGGTTGTTTGTTCGCTCACAACAATTATGCTCCAAGGAGCAGTTAGCAATGTTGTTTGAAAACTACGGAAAATCTGATGATGATAAGGTTGAACAAGTGAAAGAAATCTATGAACTTTTTAAATTTCTAAAAATTTTGGACAATTTGTGCAGAAAATGCAGGGCATGTGCCTAAAGTCTGTTCAGGAATTGAGAAATGATGAAATGAAGGGTTTAATGCGGAAATTACTTGAAATGGTTACTGCAAGGATTTGATAAGAATTTATATAGATTAAATAATGCATATTGCTATTATATACTTGGGTTTGTGTAATTACTTAATTAACAATTGGTAGTAAAATAAAGAAAAACAAATAAATAAATCACGAAAAGTTAAATATATCATAATTTGTATGACAATGAATTGGCGATGAAAAGCGTATGACGGCATACAAATTGAGTTCAAAGTATCGTGGGAAGTGTATGGTATTTCCTGTTCGTGTCAGGATGCAGTTTTGAAGACTCCTTGTTTAAGTAAATGATTTCGTATCATACCAAAGTGCAGATCACGTCATGCTAAAATGCAAATAAGCAATCATTCTGACACATACAATGGGAAGTGTTTCCTAGCCTGTCTAGACTGGCAAGCACGCCCCAAGTAAATGAAGCAATTGACAGAGTCTGCGTATGCAATAATGGCTAATCGCAGGAGGTCTCTGAACGTCTTCTCACGTATTATAACTATGTTGCGCTACTTTATCAATTGAGTGTGAATTGCGAGCTATGCAACTATAGAGGTTGCAATTTCAATTGGCAAAAGCTAATTGAACCAGTCCTAGTGTCTTATGCTCGATACGACGCACGATTGCATCAATTGAAGTAATAAATTACGACTACTCCGCATTTCAAAGGATTGCACAACAGCTACTTGTTAAAATTAAGTGATTTAACCCCTATATATTTTCGGACTTATGATTAGGCAACCAATAGGTAACAGGAAAATCGAAGAAAATTGTCAATGTGGGATATCCAACCCAAAAAAAATAAACCCGGCAAACCCGATGGAAAGAAGTGGTGCATTAGAGGTTTGGAAAATATGACGCTGAACGTAGATGATGAACGTAAAGTAAATGTATTAGCGATGCAAAGCTTATTAGTTTGGAACTGTATACGCACTCAGATATACCCATATTGGCAAAAACATCACAAAGTTTTCAAAAGTCGCGGCTAAACTGATGGTAGAAGATTTTGATAAAACGAGTAAAGGAACGTATTTTTGAAAACAGCAAAAAATATAAGAGTAGAGTAGAAAAATGGTTATGTATTTCAGGTGTAAATGGTCAGGTCCCGATTTATCAATTGTTATACTACAATCTCGTAACCTCCTCAATCATCGCTTATACTACTCAATTGTCCCTTCCCACTACCATTGTGGTTTCCCCAAACGATTATGGTGTTTTTAAGTTGCGCGGTTTGTAATTGGGGAATTGTGAGACTTTGTTACAACATGTAGAGGAATGTACTTAAATTACGTACGAATAACGTAAAAGTTTAGTGACAGACAAAGTGATTCTTATAAAGTGGCTGCACCACTTAATAACTATGTGCTTACAACCATTAATGCGTAAGCGAAGGTTTTTTTATATAATTTTTAAAAAATAAGTGTAAAAAACGGATGAAAATGCAAATTGTTAATAATTCAAGACTCTAACCAGTATATTATTTGATTATCAGCTTCCCTACGTAAGAAAACTGACTCATCTAATTTAGAGTGTTTGACCCTCACACGTGAGGACTGGTCATTCGGTGACGAGTGTTCTAGTACACTTAATGACATATAATTTTACCACAATATTAAACAATGATGATGATGATGATCAAGGTCATGCTGAGAAGATTTGGTAATAGCCTTGAAAAATGATTTTTCGTCGATTGATTTTATAATCAACATAAATTCAAAGCGTCTGAATTTTGTACACGAACTTGTGACAGATAACCTCTGTAATGATGCGAAATGCACAAAGCACACGTACGAAAAAAATGGAAATTTTTCTTGGTTCCATATGGCTGTTATATTGGTAAAATTGGCCTTTTAATTATTTGAGAATTAGGCATATTTTAAATTAAAAACAAATAATATATGAATTCAATCAAACGTCATTGAATTGAATTTAAATCAACCCATTTGTTATACAAATTACAAACATTCAAGTTCCATTTTAAAAAGTTTTTGCATGAAAAAACCACGCGAGCGATGAACAAACGTTTAAAATCAAACTAACGCTGTTTGCCCCAATCTCTAGATATTTCACGCGGGAACCGAACAAGCTCTACAAACTTACAAAGAAACATTTGGGTCTAGTCTACTGAATCAACAAGTGCATTTTGGTTTGGCATTGTGCATTCAATCACTCGAGTCCGATTCTCCAACTGCTCTTCAATGTGATTGTTATGAACATTTTTGATTATTTTTAGAAACCATCATTAATCATGTCGTATCCAGCTTTTAGAGGTATGGGTCGCTATGGTCGGGGTCGGGGTCGAGGTCGCGGCCGAGGTTACCTACCGAAAAATGAGGAGTATCATCCCCATCAGTGGGAGGGAGAGGTAGATGTGAATCCACTTCAAATTCTGACAGTTTTGAAACCGCTAGCAGCATT
>LJIJ01005079.1:0-12754 GCA_001718145.1 Orchesella cincta
CATACTTAACAATCGAGAGCTCCCGGCTTATGGCAATAATTACATTCATGATGAGTTGAGCAATAGGCAACAGACTCACCTTTTGTTCACCACACGTCAAACAAAGCACACTAAAAAATTAAGTGTTTATCACACTTTTTGGTCGAACACCACGCACATCTCAATGATGGTTTATCTGTGTATTGACTATTTCATGAAGTAAAAAGTCTTAATGCGTGTCGTATTTTAATTATAAGTTATCCATATGTCATTATTTTAATAAAGTCTTATAATTGTCATATTATTAATAAAGTCTTATCAATTGTCATATTATTAATAAAGTCTTATCAATTGTCATATTATTTATAAAGTCTTATCAATTGTCATATTATTAATAAAGTCTTATCAATTGTCATTTCATTTATTATATTATGCAGTCTTATCAATTTGGTCATATATTTCTATAACAAATCTTATCCAAATTGTCATTTATTATAGTTTATCAATTTGTCAGTAGTATAATTAACTAAAAGTTATTATCAAGTTTCATTATTATTAATAAACGTTGATCTGAATAAAAGTTAGTCAAATCAATTTAGCACGAAAATGGCCAATTAAGTTATTCGTCGTTGACTTTTACAGAACAAGACCATCTACTTTTTGGTGTTACCAAAATTAAAAAGGAAAATGTTTAACTAGAAACTCATCCAAGGTTCGTCATGTTAGTGGATGGCTTGCGCACAAAGCCAGCTTACCAACTACGTTTCGGAGCTGTGTACTAACGCACCTCTAGGTTCCAATTGGAAATGAGCAGTCAGGAGATACTTGAGCGGCAGATTCTTATTTATGCCTGCATGAAGAATGTGTATGAGTGGTTGGTTAGAAGTCGTTTTCCAGAAATTTATGCCACCCAGTAACTTCCAACAAACCCTACTACAAAATGCATGTGTGGGTCAGCTGGTGGTGCGAATGAACGTGACCCATCGCTTAACCACAACTAAGAAGGGCCATGCGGCTCTTTGCTTGATCTTTTGTCGGGATAAGCCAAGGAATTTCCAGGTCCATATTCAGGTTAATCTGTTAACAAGATGTCCCGGCGCGCGTCTTCTTCCACTCTGGTATGTAGAAAACGCGTAGGCAAATAAAGATCTAGGAAATGGTTGATCTTGCCATCCGTGTGGAGAATGCGGGAAAAGCCAGTAAGTTTTGCTGTTCGGTCTCTATTTTGCGCGTGATATTTTATATTTTCTGAGTTCTCCATTTCTGCAGGACATGGTCTCCTCCTGAGAGGATCTTTCCGAAACCCAGCGGAAAGAGAGGAATACATTTGTTGCGGAGAACTTTTCGTCAAAACTCACAGCGCTACCTGAGCGGGTGTCAGGTCAGTTTCCTCCGGATCGTGTTCGAGAAGCTATGCGAATCCTGGAAGGAGATTTGTGGATTCCAGGCCGAGTTCTATGGTTCTGAGGTTCTTTAGTGACCTCCTTCTCCTGAGCGGAAAGGGAGACTTGTGGTCGTCCTAATTTTGGAAGGCAGTCTGTTCTTATTCCTTGTGAAAATTGCCAGTAGCTTCCCTCAGCTTGTGATCGTTCGGGAAATTAAGCGTCAAGTCTAGTTCTCCTCCAGTCTACCTCCATCGCCTCCGGTCGTCCTCCAGTTCACCTCAACCACCTCAGTAGTGCCAAGAAGCGAGAAGTCATCACTCACAATATTCCAAGGTTGATAATGTTAAATTAATTTTTGTGAATGTGTGTGTGCGAGTCTCGTTTCATACTTGGCAATTTGGGGGGTCATTCAGAACCGGCTACAGCAATAAATATTGCCTAGCCTTTGAGGTTCCTTCGCTTCAGGGGTTACTCTATTCTTGTACGAACTAACCGTTCCATAAGGGTACATTGAATATGAGGAGGACATTTGGGGAATCATTTGGTCATAGATCATGAACAGTTATCTTCGCATTAGAAAGAGACTCATTCATTTTCTACATAAAAATTTCGTGGTATTATAAATAAGATAAGCTAACAATTAAGTTGTAAGAGTAAATACACGCGTACGTACGTAGTTGTAGGATTTATTGGTAATTCTTATCATTTATTCGGTTTTCCTGGGTTTTCCTTGTAAATGTTTAATTTTCCCAAGAATGAAATACAACTAGAGTTTTACAGAATTTAAATAAATATTGTGTACTTCATATTTGTGATTATTTCTGGCTGAGTACTTTATCTGTTCATTCATTTCATTTTTTCCAATATCGATATCAACCATTCAACAAAAAGTCATTTAATAGAAGATAAAAGGGAGCATTACAAGACATTCATTTGTAGAGAAGGAGGAGCATCTGCGCCAGGATCATTTCCCCTAGCTTCACCTCCCTACACCTATTAGGCCAATATGCTAATGGGTGTTTTCAATAAGCAGTATTTCCCATTTTCTAGATTCGACTTTCAAACAAATCATTATGTTTTGAATAAAAACATTACAAATTTTCACTACTTCTATATCTATAAAAATATGTTGAATTCATACAAAAAAGGATAACGAAGATATTCGTTTGGCAATAGTAATAAATGGAGTAATTACTGTATGTATTCATAAATCATATTTTCGTTTGCCATGTAAAGTACTATCTAATACTATTAAACGGACAGACACTTAAAAACATTTTCATTTGTTGATAAAGGTTGTAAATTCTTGACGATGTTTTATTGTTGGCACTAGTGCTTTTATAACTCCATAGTTACAGAATATAGTCAACTGCAAGGCGAAAAATAGTTGTAAACAACACACTAATTTTGTGTTGTAAAACGGTAATTCGAAACGCCACTCCCACGTCTTGGTTTCAAGTAAACAGCAAGTTCAGACTAATCTTTGCTGAAAGCTTACCTTCCTGCTGTCGAATTGTTTTGGAGATCCCCAATTAAAATCTGAAAAAGCAAGTTAAGAATTATTAATTAAAATATACCTAAATACTGGGATCATTCCTGTCATATCCATAATCATACCCAATAATTTTTAGTTCATTCAGCAAAGTTTCAAATGTCATTTTAATGGCAGTAATTTAGTTTTTTCTTCTGAGACCTTAAAGCATTGAGGGGTAACAATACACTACCGTATCTAGGTGCGTGTAAAAGTTTCGAAGAAGTATGCAGTTATACGATGGTCAGAAAACGAAATCAATTCATATCTCCGGAACGAAAGGTCGTGGAAGGTTCATTCGAGTGCCAAAAGTTATAACTAGTGGCAGAAAAATTGAAATCAATTTGATATCAATTCCAAATCCAATAGTAGTAGTAGTAGTAGTAGTATTTATTGATTCGACCATATTGCCATCATACACGGTCATCATGATTACATCAGTTTCACAATTATATAGGTCAAAGTATAAGTTTAATTAAGTTAAATTTTAGGTTTAGAAAAAAATTTGGATGGTGTTTTACAATAAAATAAAGGAAAAATAAGTAAATCAATAAATAAAAAGTTTGGTATTACAATGCTAGTATGTGCTTAACCATTCCCTTGCTTTCATTGCGCTCTTCCAAAAATAGAAATGTGGGTTATTTTAACACTGTTTAAGTTGCCGAAGGCTGTTTCCATGAAGCTGTTACGTGTCACATCTTCAAGTTTTGAGTAAATTGCCTTGCTGAGTTGTCGTCGGTACGTGTTATAGTGGACACATTCACAAAACACGTGGAAGACATCCTCATTCTCATGTGGATTTTACGCACAGTTCACAATCCGAGAACTTATTTTTCCGGTTTCCTTTGAGGTCACAGGCTTTCTTATAAAAAATATAGTTTGTTTCTGTTCTGAACTGAAAAATAAGTCGTTTCAGTGCAAAACTCTTTTTTTATTAAGGTATTTTCGGCCCTGTTACTCTTTTCATCTTACTATAGGAGTCCTTACTTGAGAGCATGAATTCGACTGATTCGTTTACACAATGTGTTTTATGTTTCCCTACTATCCTCGTGATATCCCTTTTGTTATCCTTAATAAACTGGTTAATTTCAAGTGATCTTATTTTCCAGTCTGAAAATACTTTATTGAGGCTACCTACCCAGTTGCGAATCTTCGTGGTTTTGTCTTTTATTTTCACTAACCTATCCAAACAGCTACGCAGCAACGAGTCTTTTGTTTTGCGCTTCACTGAGGGAATAAAGTTAAGAATTAGTTTCAACACATCGTTTTCAATCGGCGTTGCACCAGTTTCCAGCATAAGCTTATATCTTGGCGTTTCGTTGTTTAAATAGAAGAGTTTACGTATGAATTTATTTTGGAAAACTATAAGTTTTTCGACGTTGTCAACTCCCCATATTACTACACCGTACAGAAGCACCGATCTACACAAGGAGTTAAATAAGTCCTGTTGCACTTTAAAATTTGATATCTTCCCTTTAACAAAAAGATTGAAAAGAGCATTTAATGCTTTGTTGGCCTTCTCTAGAAAAAAATTACAAGCGTGAATTGAATTTCCTGTATAGTGGAAGGGAATTCCAAAATATGTGTAACTGTCGACAATTTCAATCTGATCCCTGCCCCACGAAAATGAACACTTTTTTGTCGTTGCTGCTTTTCTAAATATGACAACCTTTGTTTTCACTAGATTCCCCCGAAGTTTATTTGTTTCGAAGTACACTTTTAACTTGTCTATTTTCAGTTGGAGATCTCTGGCACTAACTGCAATCATGGCTATATCGTCAGCAAATAATAGTAAATCCACATCATGCTTCCCAATTCCAATGCTGCTTGCTCCTGCATTCCTGACTTCTTCCACTATATCATCTAAGAATAGAGTGAATAGTTTTGGACTCAGGCTTTCTCCCTGCAAAACCGATTTTTGGATGGCGAAGCATGCTGTCATTTCCGGTCCAATTCGTATTTTGGCATTTGTCATGCTGTAGAGTTTTTTGATTACGTTTATGAATTTGGAGCTTAGACCCTTTTTATGAAGTTTTTCCTATAGTATTTCGTGGTTAACTGAGTCGAAGGCTTGACTAAGGTCTACAAACAGGCAAAACAGTTTTCCTTTTCGAAATCTTTGTTGATTTTGGATGATGCTGTTGAGTATAAAAGCTTGCTCAATGCATCCTGTACCTCTTTTAGAACCCGCTTGGAACTCAGATATTTTGTTATACTTGTTTACTTGTTGCTAAAATATAGTTTAGTTACGTAACTTTGCAGATTAACTATTTCTAATGTCAAATATTGTAACAATTTCTATGAATTACGTAAAACCCACGAAAAATCATCCCATTTCTACTGTTTTCACTTAATTTCATAGAAATAGTTAAAATATTTGACATTAGAAATAGACAAGTTAAACTGCAAAGTTACTCAATTAAACTATATTTTAGCCAGTTTAGGTTGGTGTCTAAAATTGAGCGACTCCAAGACATTCTGCTGATAGCTCAAAAGTGGTCACGTTCAATATTTAATTGCAGGAGTTGCACTAACGATAACCACTTGGTTCCAACGGCATAATGATCCAAAACGGTTGTGAAAGGCCCTGTATGAAGGACAAAAATTCAAGGAAAGTGCAAACGAAGTGAGACATACGAATGTTCGAAAACTATAGGTGTTTGGCAGTTTTTTAATAAAATTTCAAGAATTTGTCGCTGAAATTTTTTGTCAATTTTTTGTCAATTTTTTTCTTGCACATTTTGATGTAGTCTAAATGATCCAAACTAAAAAACCCCGAAATTCTGTCCCTAAAATTATCGTTTTAGAATGGACTTTTTGCCATAGTTCACGTCCCTCGAAGCTCTGTGATACCCTAGATCTCAAATGCTGCCATTCAAAAAATCATTGCATTAACCTGCAATATGCATGCATATTCTTGGTGCAAACCAAACTCTGCGAAGGCTCAGAAGTCACCTTTATTTAAATACGTTTTGACAAATTTCATATCTTGTAACTGACTAGGCTTGTTTTTTTGTTGACCTGACTTTTTAATATGGAATAACTATAGCAGTAATTTTTCTTTTGCTGAAATGGTGTTAGGGTTGGAAGAACAATCTTGTATTTGATTGATACCTGTAAACACTGAAATAAAATATATCTATCTTCCGGATCCACTACTTCCACCAAGTATTTAAATGTTCTTTTCTTGGCTGTATTTTAGTTAATTCAGCAAAGTTTCAAATGTCATTTTATTGGCAGTAATTTAGTTTTTTCCACCAAGTATTTAAATGTCCTTTACTTGGCACTAGATAAGTTACCTCTGCATTGTATTTAAATATCCTTTTGTTTGCTGTAAATTAGTACTTTCAGTCAGTGCTATAAGGCGTGATGTATTATATGTAAATAATTAGAGTACGAGAATCTACAGAGTCGTAGGTTTATCTTAGTGTGTAATTGAACATTTATTGACTTCGTCAATATAGAAATCATATCATAATCATCATCATGAGCGCGCTTACTTGCTAGACCGACACTACGTCACATAGCGTCATTGGAAGAGGATCACACTCTCTAGTTGCGAGGATAACCATCACGGGCTAACTGTTCCAGAATCTCAACTGGACAGCATAACAGCATCAAGACAAGTGGTGGCTTAACCTATAGTTTTCAGCTCTATTTATACTTTTCTACAGAATCGCTCTGTAGTGAGACACGCAAATCACTTGCGGTCTTCACAAATCCACACTTAACATAATATTCCTCCTCATTTCACTAAACCTCCTTACACATCCCCGACACTTTTCCGGCAGCTAGCCGCTTTACTCCCTTCTTACTCTTCTTCCTCCCCCGCTGCTTCCGTGGTCGAAAAGCTGGGTTCCTTGGCAAATCACATTGCCATGCGAAGTGCTTCGGCTTGCCACAACGATAGCAAATGCCTTCACACGTTCGCACAGCGGGATCGTCCCGCTTCGGCGAAATGGTCACTTTTGGAGGACTAAATTTACGGCCCGTGCGTCCCTCCGGAAGTGATCTTCCTGTGGAAGCAATGGAGCAATCACGTCGAAGACGTAGAACACTTGTGCCAGCGTTTCAGGATGGGGAATTGGAAGCCGCGACTTGATGGAAGGATGAAGACCGGCGAAAACATGATGAAAAAGTCGCTCCTCTGGAACCTCCTCACCACCATAATTTTCGCAAATGGATTGCTGGATCCTCCAAGCAAATGATTGCACGTGTTCTCCAGGGAGCTGCTCATAACACTTGACAGGAACCCCTTTGAAACACGCACACATTTCATAATAATTTTAATTTTACACTTTAATTGGTACCAAACTTAACCTAACATACTAATATTAATGCTTACAGCTAATATACTTACAAACTAATGAATATAACAATATTTACAAGCTTACCACTCTTATCCAGTATATTTTTCACAAATTTCGACATTATAACAAGTGTTAAAAAAAACCAAGTAACTTTTGGAAAAAAAATCACTTTAAACTTTAATCCTAGCTCTAGTTCTATGAGCAATAGGCTCTGAAATATCTGGAGTTTCAACTAAACTAGTGTTATTTTGTGCACTAGCACTACTACCTTGAGCATCACTCGAGTGATTGGAAGCAAATGAAACGTAGGAAGGGCGATCGTAGTATGGCTTCAAATTTTTAACATTATGGACTCCACCCAACTCGGCATGAGTGTCATTCACTGCAGTTAGTGATACCGTCACTGGAGAATTGACTTTCTCAACTTTGAATGGACCATTCCATCCATACCCAAATTTTTTGGTAAACCTTTTCAGCTTGCATGAAAGGTAATGAGTACGCACAAGAACCAAGTCACCAACCTTTGGTGTATACGGCTTGTGTCTACGATTATAATATTTTTGTCGCTGCTCTTGTGCTTTGTTAATGCTAGCACGAGCTTGTGCATAAATCTTTGATAAGCGCTCAAGAAGTTCTTTGCCATACCTCTCTCGGCTATCAAACTGATTAGAATAATTAGCTATATTGTGGTCTAAGGGAGTTTTTATCTCCCTACCCAAATTAAGCATAGAAGGAAAAAAGCCAGTCGTGTCTGAAACAGCAGTCCTCAACGCTAAAGCAACAAAGTGAAGATATTCATCCCATTTTGTATGCTTATTTTTTCCAATATAGGAAGTAAGCATAGAACGTATATTGCGATTTATACGTTCGGCAAGATTGCATTGGGGGTGATAAGTTGTGGTATACTTGTGATGTATACCCCAACTTTTACACATATTATTAAATACTTTTCCTCTAAAATTAGTAGCATTATCAGTCAACAGAGAGTGCGGGGAACCCCAACGTGAAAAGACGCTTGTCTCCAAAATCTTTGAAATGATACCTGCCTTGGCATCTGAAATTGGGAATAACTCTACCCACTTTGTAAAATGGTCGACGCATACTAATATGTATGTCTTGCCTGTGCGTGTCTTTGGAAGGGGACCAACCAAATCCACAGCAAGCATATCCCACGGACCAAAAATCTTTGTACTTTGCAAATTGCCGTGAGGCTTAGACATAGGGTTTTTCACCTTTTGACAGATTGGGCATGAGCGTATATAAGAAAAAATATCTTCATGCATCCCAATCCAATAGCATCTACGCATTATACGAAAAGCTGTTTTTCTATAGGCCATATGGCCACTATGAGGTGAATCATGAAAATATTTAAGCATATCATTACGCATGCATTTTGGAATGAAAGGGAGCTTGGCATTGCTCTTTGTTACTTTATATAGCATTCCATCCTCAACAACTAAATCTGAAGGTAAATCAGTAAGCAGAGCTTGAACTTCATTGCTGCTTTATTTTGGCATAATCAATTTCTGGCTAAGAAAGTAAGCAAATTAAGAGGGACGTCCATGACATCTTTGTAATCCTCTTCTTCAGGTTCACCAACGGGTGCTCGGGAAAGAGCATCCGCAACCATATTCATCTTGCCTGGACAATGTTTTATGATGGGCTGAAAATCTTGGATTTTCAGCGACCATCTCATGAACTTTGAATTAACATTTTTCATGGTATTTAACCAAAGCAAAGCTTTGTTATCAGTTTCAAGGATGAACTCTTGTCCATCCAAGTACTGAGCAAAGCGAGACAAACTCCATATTATTGCTAGACATTCCTTTTCAGTGGAATGGTAATTCCGTTCAGTTTTGATAGAGATCTGCTGCGAATGCTATAGGACGCTCATAACCATCAATTTGTTTTTGACATAAAACACTAGCTATGCCTATATCCGAGGCATCTGTACGTAAAATGAACTGTTTCTCAAAATCTGGAAATGCTAATGTGACTGCATTACATATTTCGTCTTTCAATAATTGAAAAGAATTCTGCTGAGCATCTTCCCATTCAAAAGGAATATCAGAACGTAGTAATTTATTTAGTGGGTCGGCTTTGTCTGAAAAATGAGGAATGTATTGCCGATACCAACTGCATAAACCTAAAAACTTTTTCACTTCTTTGCTTGTTTTTGGCTTTGGATAATCAGCCACTGCTGATATTTTGCTGGGTCAGTTTTTTTACCCTCCGGAGTAACTAAAAATCCTAAATACTGAACAGTAGTCTGACCAAAAGAGCATTTTTCAACATTTGCAGTAACCCCAAAAGCTTTCATTTGATTCAAAATTAAGTTAAATGAGCTACATTCCATGAATTACTGAATATTATTATGTCGTCGAGGTAAGCTTCAGCAAACCTACCTCTTGCATTACCTAGCATTCTATTTACAAATCTCTGGAAAACTGACGGAGCAACCTTCAAACCAAAAGGAAGTCTGAGAAATTCATATTTGCCTTCATGGCATATAAAAGCTGTGTATTGCACACTATCGGGGTGCATAGCTATCTGCCAATAGCCTTTACGCATATCAATTTTAGAAATAAATTTAGCTTCACCAAGCCTTCCAACCAAATCAAAAATACGAGGAATTGCATAGGGATCCGACTTTGAATTTGCATTGAATTTGCGATAATCAATGCAAAAACGATAATTGTCATTCTGCTTTTGCAAGTTCACAGGCGAAGCCCATTCAGACTCGGATGGCCTAATGATTCCTTGCTCCAGCATCTTCTTCACATGTTCAGATATTAAGTTACGTTTGAAAACGGAGACAGGATAAGGTTTCTGTGCAAAAGGGGGACTAGTTGGTTGTAATACACATTGAACAGCATTAGTGCACCCAATTTTGTCATTCATGACCTCAGGAAAAGAATGCAGCAAGGAGTCAAGCTCATTTTTCTGTGTCTCGGTTAGCCCCTGTAATGCACATAATGACTCGGCACAGAATATAGTCAACTGCAAGGCGAAAAATAGTTGTAAACAACACACTAATTTGTGTTGTAAAAACGGTAATTCGAACGCCACTCCCACGTCTTGGTTTCAAGTAAACAGCAAGTTCAGACTAATCTTTGCTGAAAGCTTACCTTCCTGCTGTCGAATTGTTTTGGAGATCCCCAATTAAAATCTGAAAAAGCAAGTTAAGAATTATTAATTAAAATATACCTAAATACTGGGATCATTCCTGTCATATCCATAATCATACCCAATAATTTTTAGTTCATTCAGCAAAGTTTCAAATGTCATTTTAATGGCAGTAATTTAGTTTTTTCTTCTGAGACCTTAAAGCATTGAGGGGGTAACAATACACTACCGTATCTAGGTGCGTGTAAAAAGTTTCGAAGAGTATGTAGTTATACGATGGTCAGAAAACGAAATCAATTCATATCTCCGGAACGAAAGGTCGTGGAAGGTTCATTCGAGTGCCAAAAGTTATTAACTAGTGGCAGAAAAATTGAAATCAATTTGATATCAATTCCAAATCCAATAGTAGTAGTAGTAGTAGTAGTATTTATTGATTCGACCATATTGCCATCATACACGGTCATTCATGATTACATCAGTTTCACAATTATATAGGTCAATGTATAAGTTTAATTTAAGTTAATTTTAGGTTTAGAAAAAAATTTGGATGGTGTTTTTACAATAAAATAAAGAAATAAGTAAATCAATAAATAAAAAGTTTGGTATTACAATGCTAGTATGTGCTTAACCATTCCCTTGCTTTCATTGCGCTCTTCCAAAAAATAGAAATGTGGTTATTTTAACACTGTTTAAGTTGCCGAAGGCTGTTTCCATGAAGCTGTTACGTGTCACATCTTCAAGTTTTGAGTAAATTGCCTTGCTGAGTTGTCGTCGGTACGTGTTATAGTGACACATTCACAAAACACGTGGAAGACATCCTCATTCTCATGTGGATTTTACGCACAGTTCACAATCCGAGAACTTATTTTTCCGGTTTCCTTTGAGGTCACAGGCTTTCTTATAAAAAATATAGTTTGTTTCTGTTCTGAACTGAAAAATAAGTCGTTTCAGTGCAAAACTCATTTTTTTATTAAGGTATTTTCCGGCCCCTGTTACTCTTTTCATCTTACTATAGGAGTCCTTACTTGAGAGCATGAATTGACTGATTCGTTTACACACTGTGTTTTATGTTTCCCTACTATCCTCGTGATATCCCTTTTGTTATCACAATAAACTGGTTAATTTCCAGTGATCTTATTTTCCATCTGAAATACTTTGTTGAGGCTCCCTACCCAGTTGCGACTCTTCGTGTTTTGTCTTTTATTTTCACTAACCTATCGAAACAGCTACGCAGCAACGAGTCTTTTGTTTTGCGCTTTACTGAGAGATAAAAGTTAGAATAAGTTTCAGTACGTCGTTTTCAATTGGCGTTGCACCAGTTCCAGCATAGCTTATATCTTGGCGTTTCGTTGTTCAAATAAAAAGTTTACGTATGAATTATTTTGAAAACTATCAGTTTTTCAGATGTTGTCAACTCCCCATATTACACACCGTACAGAAGCACCGATCTACACAAGGAATTAAATAGGTGCCTTGCCTTTAAAAATTTGTAAATCTTCCCTTTACCGAAAAAATATTGGAAAAGACGCGTTTTAAAGGCTTTGTCTGCAATATATTTCTATAAAAACATTTACAAGCGTGATGGAGTTTCCTGTATACGTGAAAGGTACTTCTAAAAGTAGCAAAACTTGTAAGTATATTAAGAAAGAAGGATTAGCCAGACGCAACAATTCACCAACATGAAAAGAAGGCTAAAATTTGACTAGACTTGCCAGTAGCTTTCTCTTCCGGTTATATATAGCGTACCTAAACGAATTTTTTAATGTGATAATTTCATATTCGGGGTGAATATTTCAGTTGCAATAATTTTGAGTTGTATGAGAAATAAATTATCCATGAAGCTCATATTCATTTTCAGAACGGGCATCACTTTATTACTTTGGTAAACATAAATTTAAATTACTAATTAATTGGAGATAGCCAGTGGTAGACATAAACCTGTCATCAAAACATACCGTATTATGAAAAATGCTAACAATAAATTCGTATTTATTCGTTAGCAGAGTATAATGTGTACATTTTTGGGAAGCAGCAAGTAGTATAAAGACAGACTGTTCAAAGGTTTCCGCCCAGTCCAATATGTTTTGGAGTAAAGAAACCAATATCAGGTCGTCAAACTAGAATAAGCACAAATGCATAAGCCAGGAATGAATACTTGGTGGTGCTGAATTTGCCGACTAGATCACTCACAAATATACATGGAGACATTCATTAGCCGGTCTTCTGAGAAATCGGGAGGAGTATTTTGCTCTTATGTGGCACTTGGTGATAAGGCACTATTTCTTACTGGTAGAGTTTTCATTGACTTACTTTTTCAAATTTTAAGTCGGGTTTCTTGCACAGTGCACATTGCAATCAGATGGTTGGGCACTGTTCTTCTCAACTCGACATTACGTCTGTGTTACGCTGCTACCCAGCTAGCG
>LJIJ01005080.1:0-12750 GCA_001718145.1 Orchesella cincta
GTTTAACTTGAAAATGAGCTTTATTTTTGAAAATCTATTCCAAAGAAATGGCAGATAAGACAAAATGGAGGTAGAATAGCTTTTCTTTGAATTTTAAGCTTAAGTTTAAAGTGTGAGTTAAGTAGCAAAATGTGTTGGTATTTATCAATTCGCTCAAATATTTGTTTTAATTGCAAATTTGAAGGTATTTTGAAAGAGCATCCAAAAGCATCCAAAAAAAATTGAAAGAGCATCCTAAAAACTCGGGAAAGAGCATCCTCGCGGTCGCTTTACTGATACCTCTACTCATATACTCTAATAATACTCATACCTGATTGTTACTCAGCAAAGCAAATAGTACGCATGTGAAACAAAACATTGGTTAGATTAAAATTCAGCATGTGTTGAGTACTTAACATGCAATACAGTTTCATAATCATAAAGAATACCTTAAATTTGGCTAACTAAACTTGATTTTTGTATCAAAAACTACTTTTACTTTTGAAAAGAAGCATTAATTTTGTATCTGGTTAACGTCTTTGCATGTATTAAACACATGAAATATTACATTTGCAGGTTTCGTGTAGTCATATTTAAGCTAGCGATTGTAAAGTGGCAAAGATAGCGAAGTGTCCTGTAATTTTTACTCGCGGAAACTTTTGCTAAGTAACTATAGCGTATTTATTACGAAGTTGATACTGTTAACACTACTAAAAATTGCTCACGACGAGTATGTATGAATTTAGTACTCTCCTACACCTGATTTACAAATAAAAAAAAAATTCGTCTGCTTCTATTGAGCTACTTAACTAGAGAAAAATACTTCAAAATACAAGTTGGTTAAATATACAAAAATAATTATGCAATTTATAGTTATAGCAGCAGCGATGAAATTTGTATTTAGATGTTCATTATAATTTAATGTCCAAACTGAAACATTAAATCATTTTCCATGTCTTGCTAGCACACGTGTGCATAAAACAAGGTACCAATTTAAAGAATATATATGTACAAGTAGCTAATGTCCTCTACAATAAAGTCCGTAATAATCTTAATAAAAATAATAATATAACAATGCCTTCCCTCAACTTTTCCTGACATTTTCGCTGATTGCTTGGTAAACTGAATGAAAAACAAAACTGGGAAATTGATAGATTAATAAATGCTACCATACAACTCATACATAAACTGGTCACCCAATTACCAAGTAAACTCTCATGACTCTCGTGTTAAAAAAGCATCAACTACAGTGCATGGATTTAATGAGGTCACCTCAACATCAACATCACCTCATGTTCCACTCTTCATCAAGCTCAAATGAGCACCGACAAGAAAACTTGGAAATCCATTCATTCTGCAAAGCTTGATGACGATAATGCCATACGTGGAATAACTGTATAAAAGTATGCAAACTATAAAAAAGCTGTTTCCAGGATAAGTTAGGCCGCATCGCATTAACGAGAAAACGTATATGAATATGAACAATATTGCAGTATGAATTACAAACACCCAAAAGGGATTTATTAGAGATGTTGATTGTGATGATCAGCATCTCTGAATGTCGTAATCAATGAGGAAATTGACATTTATTGTGACATTTTTAAAGAAAACAATGATTCTCTCTCAGAATAAAAATATAATGTCAAAAGATCTAGGAGACATGACCACAAGCAACGTTTTGTGGCTACTTAATACTGGGATCATTTATGATATGGAGAATATTCACATTAAAACAAAATAGGATTAAAAGTATCGTATTTTTATCAATTTGATCCAATGAAGGAAACATACTTCAGATGTTTCCTTCATTCATATATGTCTCATCACAATGTAAAGTAATACATTTATGAATCATAATGAATACACTACAGTAATGTATAATTTCCCGCAGTATTTGAATTAATTTACCCATTGCAGTTGAGCTTGTCTACTATGCAAATCACTGACAAAATGAACCTAACCTGACAAACTATTGAACATCAGTGAAATATAAAAAACTTTAAATACTGCTGATGACATTTACATTAAGTCTTCAAAATATGTTATAAACTGCTACGTTGTTAAGAAATTTCGTGTCGTTTATAATTTTTCCTTCCGAAATAATGGAAATAGGAGCATCTGAAATACCATCAACTTCTAAAAGTCAATTAAATCCATAAAAATACTCTTTTAATTTGCTGTTCTGCATATACTTTTAACGATTAATTAGTAGCTTTATGACAAGCAGGTAGTGCAACAACGCAACACTGGCTTAAAGCTGTAATGATTGTGATTACTTCCTCATATTTTGAGAAGGTAATCAAATCATCATCACGTTCGCTCGCACCAGTTTGAACTCGGCTCTTTCTGGATAGATGCGACCGATGCCTGCGAATGAGTAATAACTCACACACGGCACCGATTCCATCAATCAATCATTTCATGTACAATACGTCCCAAAATAAGAATATCTTCAAATCACGTATTGAGTTCAGTAAACTAGATTCACCTAGTTTATACCCACTTCACCCCGGTTTCGACTTGTTTATAATTGAGATATTTTATTCCTAAGTTGTTATCAATATTTTATGATTGGCATGTTGTGCCATTCTAAGTTTTATTAAGAATGCCATTTATAATGTTAAATTAAGTTAAGTTTTCAAAGTATATAAACCGTTGTAAAATCTAATGATCATCATCAGTTTCTGGCCAACAGTTGCCTATTAAAGACACTTTTATAATATTCCGTTGCGCTACCTCCTTGAGGGCTTTGGCTCTCTTGGAGCGTATTTCATTGTCATCCGAACCTGTGTGAAACTTTGGTGGCAAAATGCCCCATTGTTTTACATAGCATTAAATTCTGTTCAAATTATGCTATTTTTCTAGAAAACGGTAACGTAACCGAAACGCGTTTTACCATTTTCGGTTAGGGATTGAAGCCGAACCGGAAAACGAAAACGGGTGAAAAACCGGAAAAACGATTTCAAAAAACGGAAAACCGTAAAAGCGGTAGCCCTAGGCATGGGACGAAATCCCTTGTTTCGAGTATGATGAACTTACTATTGTCACATTCAGATGATTTGAGATTTAGACTAATTTCCATTGAAAAAATATTATGAGCAGTTAGGTATATTAAAATTTCTCAAGTTACATTATTTATCGGTAAAGAATTCAATGCATGCAATTTTTTTTGAAATTCTACTGCTCAACTTGATTAACTTAAATAACTTTTTTCCGGATGTCCTTCCTCCGCACCAAATCAAATCAACCAGAACCACGACGGAGGCGAGTGTCACACAGTTTAACATTTTCACAAACAATCATACATTTTTCTCTCCACAGTCAATATCCCATTCATAACAATCATGATGCAGAGGCTGATGGACATGATGATGCTGACTACTCATCCGACGCTTCACTCTGCAGAAACTATGAAAGTTCTGCGGAGAGCAGCCTAATGTCAACCAAAGAGAGCAAAACCACAAAGACCATGTGGTGCTCAGGCTCAGCTAACGCTCCAGATAACACAGGGACAGTAGTTGCAAGTATGCATACTATGAGCAAATTCTGGACAAGTTGGGGATTTGGAGAGGGAGTTTTTGAAAGAAAAGAAGAGAAGAGAAGAAGAAGCAAACTATCATTCCTCGCACCACATCTGACAACGAGTGAAGTTTGGTATTGGTGATGGTGGAGAGAGGAGGAGAGAATAGATGATGAGGATGATAGAAAACGTTTATGGGTTCTTGTGGAGATAGTCAAAAATGAACTGGTATGCAAAGGTGGGATAAAACGTGATGAAATCGTGAGTTTTCGGCAGTTTTATTAAATGTCTAAGATTTAACGACTACATTTGTGCTATGTATTTTTATTAAATTACCAAGTTGTTCATCACTTGTATTTTTAAGATCCCAAATATTACTTCATATGAACAGGTTGGATAAAAATAATTCTATAAATTGCAGGTGGATTCTTTATTTTTAATAAAAGGAAATTCAAAGTAGTATCAGCAATCACCTTTTTATTAGTCGATTCATAACAAAGTAGCCGTTCGATGGATGAAGTATGAGGCGCAAATTTTAAAACAATTGATGAACACAAAGACTTACCTCCTGTCTAGTTATTAAAAATAGCCCGACTGAAAGCATTCTAGAGACCCAAATTATTACAATGCTCTAACTTTAGTGATCTCAACAAGCGGGGTTTTCTCCTTATCGTAGTGCCAATTGTTCACAAGCAGTCTATGCCAATTTGCCCACTCTTGCCATTTGTAATATAGTCCGGGATGACACGATTTTCTGGATGGACTCCTTGAGCCAGTCTTGATTCTCTGTTTTGGTTACCCAACTATACAACCTCTCATGAAATATTTGAGGAACCGCCAACAATAAAATTTGTCATTTGTTGCATCATCAAATGCTGCAAGTAAGCTTTTGCAAATTGTGAGATGATGTATCATATAAATCCAGACGTGGACCTGATCCAATCGCCATTTTAACGTATTCATCAGGTTTGACACTCAATTCGAAAAAAAGCTTCTTCCGCAGATAACCGAACGAACTAAATTCGTCCCATATGACTCATTAGGAGAGAGGAAACGCGAAGGTTGATTAAAAATATCTTGTATCCATGCATCACAAATTCTTTGATTGTGTTAATTTGGCCTTAGTTGCTGGAGTGACAGTGACAATGCTGGTTAGTCCATTTGAGTAGAGTTGGGTCATGAGAAATGCTATGGAAATTACAATGAATTGCCGAGGTTCAATTGATGCCCCGAACACACCCGGCAACGAGTCCAAGTATTTCCTCAGCTACTTTTCTAGCTTGACGGTGATCTGTAGCAGATAAAGAATACAAACCGAGTACGATTACTGTTAACATCCATATTCCTGAGCTGAAGGTTCGTACCACATTGAAAATTTACCAGCTTTCCTTCATTTTCCCCTTTTGGGACAATAAAAGACTGTTCCGAGTCGAAACACTCAAAATGCAGTCGAGCGTGTGTATACAAATCTACATTCAAATATGAAACTCCTACCTTCAACATTTCAGGACCTCTATAAATTCGATAGGCTTTATCACTGTTTTTCTACTGTGAATTCGAGTAAGGAAATTGAAATGTTATGGATGACGGACAAAAGTTGAAGTGTGGAGATACCACGATAGCATCTGTAATTTATCCGATTTGTTGGGCTAATGCAAACTTTATTGTGTAGCTTTTGACAAATTCAGTCCAATCTGGTGGCAAAAATGTCAGTGCCGAGAGTTCTTTTTTGTTCGCATTCCGAAATAGCTCTCGATGAAGTGTATACAAATCTGTATTGCTCCACCACTTAGCAAAGTCGGTTACCGCGATTGGAGAAGAACAGTATCCACGACAAATTATTGTAACTGAAGTTTTTCTTGGTTCACACTCGAAAGTTTGTGGTAACGTGAGGATCACCTTGAGTGCTGGAAATGTTGGTAGTTGTACATGCCAATTCGCAAGTAAAGCATTCAGGCGCAACATTTCTTTCTGAAAAGATTGATCCGGTGAAAGTCGAACCTTTCCCCAAACTAAAATGAACAGGGTTCTTGAGGGAACGACAATTTGCCTAATGCTGAAACCGATGACATACTCCAGTCACCGAATTGGACTGATGACCACGTTTATCATGTTGGAAAATCTGTATTTTCCCTTCTCAGTCCTGTTTGATTTTGAGTGTTAATGAGACTTGGCAACAGCGATGCATCTGGACGAATATTTCCATTAACCAATTCAGTCGTATTAATAAAATAGAGAACATGGTTCTCCCAGTTTGTATTTAAATGAGGGAAAAGGCGTGATAGACATTGAAAAGAGAAAACGTGTGATGTAGCTACAAGTAAAACCGCTAGTAGACACACAGATTTCATGTTTTAAATGTTAACGAAACTTCGGTTTTGGGAAACTATATTAATAAAATAAAATAATCGGTTCTTAGATTTTTGCAAAAGAAAAATATTTAGGAAAGATTGTAAAAATTCGTCCACTCTTGTGTTTAAAATATCAGGCAGAAAGAGACACAATTGTGTAAAAATTGTTTGCAGTGAAACTTGTTAGTATTTAAACGACAGGATTTTTTATTTGAAAGTAGCTCACGGCTTGCTATATGTTCTAGTATACCAGATTGCTTTTCAATTTCGGATTAATGTCAAACCAAAACCAATCCACACGCATCCGGTGGAAAGCACGCTATCATAAATATACGTGGTTGGGAAACCATGCCATAAAATGGCATGGAAACTAATATTTCAACACAAAGTAGGGATCAGAGTCTACGCTAGGAATGCAAAGCAGAAATGTTTAGAATACAGTAAGCCAATAGATTTGCACGGCCATCTGATTTGTTTGAGTTTGTGTCAAAGACGATGATAAAATGGGGCACTTGAACTTTACTGATTGGCACTACTCGGATGAATCGACGCAACGTTGTCTATAGCGTTTTCAGATAAGAGACCAGAACGTTCAGGAAACGTTAGAGATATGAACTCTTTGATTACTCAACTTATCGTGTGTTTTTACTCGTGTTCCATTTCAGTCATTTAGTCTGTTCCCAAGGATTGCATTTACATTTTCCTCGTGGCACAAGAACCAAACAGAAACTTATTTTGCAACTGCTTAACTGTGTAGGCAATTTTTAGAAAGAATCAACATTTTATAAAAGAAAATTTGCATGACCAACAAAACACTTTCCGAGAGAGAAAAAACAGTCCAACTCTGTTCGTTTGACTTAGAGGAGTGGGTAGCTTTTGGTTGTCGAGGTTGACCATTTCAATTTCATGCTGCTAGAAAAAAGTAACACGTAGGCAACGACATTCTCTTAAGCATATAGTCCCAGGCGTGTGTCAAAAACTAATTTATTGTAAATTAACAGGAAATGTTTTTAATGGTAGAAATGATTGATTTTAGATGGAATAGATTGGATTTATGTTGAAGCATATTCCTTGTAATATTTGAGAAATCCTTTACAGGTCGATTAATTAAAAGATAGTATGTCATTTCAATTTTGAATTATTGAGTATATAAAACAATCTTTCTGATGGGGTGGGGAACTAATCAAAATCAGCATCCGTCCTGAGACGACAAATGCGCTAATATTTCTAAGTATGTACCTTATTTGCCTGTAGAAAAATACGTAAGCCAGTTAAAAGTCTTTTTTCATTTCCTGTCGTAAATCTTGGAATTTAAGGAAACTTAGGAATATAATTTCCAAATGCGCTATTCACTGAGAAAATGCAAGTGTCTTTCTAATTCAAAGTTTAATAACGTAAAAATCAAAATCAAGGAAGGACGAAAATTGTCGATCCATCATCTCCAAATTTAAAATTCAATAAAACAACTTTATTAGAAGATATAATACGTATTATATAATTTGTGGGATTTCTTCGACATTTCATGATGTCATTTGACATAAAGTTTGAAAGGTACCGGTTTTTTAGATTATCTGCATTATCCTAAATTTTGCATTATCCAGCGTTAATTGCTGACTTTAAATTTTGAAAGCAGCAGAAATTCATTGCAGCATCATCATCATAATCACTGCAAGCTCATAGCAAGTCAGAAAGATCTCATTCACGTCAGAGCCGCTTTTCTCACAGACATCTCTTCTCCATCCTTAGCAAATCACCTACATTCATAAATTGGGTTGTCGTTGGACATATTTACAGAATCAAAATCTAAAGCTCATGGAACGCACACTTTTTAGCAACGTTGAAGTAAATTAATGACTTAAGTAAAGTAAATAAACGTCAAACCCTATTTTATTTGCTAATCAGATGCATAATACATACTTACATTTATTACTTCCATTCGTCAGAGGAATAAATTTCAAACACACAGAACCGGTCATTTTATCGGATGGTCATGGTCATGCTGAGTTGAGTTATTTCGTAATGATGATGTTTCCCGGTAGGGACTTCATTATCATTTAAAATCCAAAGTTACTGTAAACTGCAATAGATTTCTAATTGGTAGCTCATGTCATTTCCAATTGCGTGCTTGATGTCTGTTTCAACCATGCGGCTGATAATCGAAGACAGATTCTAAGAATTTGCTATGGACAAAAATAAAATATAAACTTCATTGAGTATTTAAAAATATAATAATATACAACAAACTACATGGTGTTTTACGTTTCCTACTTACCATACAAACTTACACTCAATTGTTTTCGAAATTACAAGTTTTTACTCACAGTACTCGACAATTTCATCAAATTCAGATGTAACTGATTCCACATCTCATCAGCATCCACTTACCTGTTAAACAAGACAAAGAGAATTAAAGAAACGACAAAACGCCTGATAAAAATTCTATATTCTTCACCTTGATGGACCAGTGGGAATATTTCTGTGAGCCATCATGAAACAGAAAATGCATACTACTTATTTTCTTCCAGCACCCATTGCTACATTAATTCGTACCAAAATACACTTTTAAAGTTATGTAATTTGACAAAAACCTTGCCAGGTACCGGGTTTTTAGATTATCTGCATTTACCTAATTGCTGACTTTTAATTTTTTTAAATCTTCACAGCAGATATTTACGAAAAAGGTGACGTTTTTCATATTTCGAACGTTTTTCATATTTTCAAATTTGCTATTTACATACCTAATTTGGATTCTTGAATCGCAAACAAAACCAATGATTTCATCTCAGTTTTCGTGTAGTGATCCATTTCCTGTTTTTGATATGATTAGAGGGTATTTAATAGCAACTTCAACTTTTGTTTAGCTTTCTTGCTCTTGTTATGCAGAAGTACAAAAAGGAATTCGACAGCAAAGCATATATTCCGTTTACATTGATGTTTACAATATTTTACATTCCATCAGCCGGTCAGCACACCTAACATGGAACATAGGTCCACTAGAAAACAGTAGAAGTATGCGTATTTATGATCCAATGCACGGTTTTCACATCATGTTTACCCTGCATTTCTGTTACGTACATAATGCATAAAATGAAAATAAAAACCCTTTGTCTACTGAAGGAAGCTACTTCGGTAAAAGTGTTTGCTTTGAATACACTCTGGTACAAAGTCCTGCATCTCATAAAGGCAATCATGTGCATTAAACTTTCTTCTGATAAAAATAGACGAATTTAAAGTTAATTATTACTTAAAGAAATAATATACTAATCAAATGTTTCGTAAAACAATTTGTTTCCCTGTAAGAGAAAAAATGAAGGTTTCATAAAATACTTCTTCCAGTATGCTTCAAGAAAGCTTCACTTTATTGGCTTGAGTTTGCAAATTTAAAATGCAGGAAATAATGTAAACAATTAAGGATGTTAAACTGCACATATTGGCGCACCATAAAAAACAAAAACAACGTTGCAAGTCATGAACGCGCTTAAAAGTGCTGCAAAACGGTGTATAATTTGGCTTTATAACTAACCTAGAACAAACACTAATTAAAAATAAAAGTACGGAGCACACGCAGCGTGCAACCAGCTCTTTTGCTCGTCCCAACATACATGTCGTAATCAATGAGGAAATTAACAACTTATTGTGACACATTTAATGAAAATATTGACTCCCTCCCATAATAAAAAGTAGAATGTCAAAAGAGCAAGGAGAGATGACCACATGCAACGTTTTGTGGCTACTTTATACTGGGATCATTTATTATTTGGAAAATACCCGCATTGAAAACATGATAGGACTAAAAGTATTGAATTTTTATCAAGTTGATCCAATGGAGGAGATATCTCAAATATGTTTCCATTTCTTCTCGACTGGTTAACAATAACTCTAACGCAATCCGCAATCACAATACGCACCTGCTTAAGAGTTGTTCCAAAAGTAAAAGAAGGCTTGGGACTATGCCTCGGTTCAATTAAATCTAAACTGACGTTTTCTCAATTCAAACATGAACAAATCGACATTATACCACACTCTGGCAAAGCTAGTGATTGTAGTTTGGATATTGGTGATTGTTGAAGAGGAAAAGAAATGATGATAATAAGGATGTATATAAAACTTTTATGGTTCTTGTGGAGACTTTCAAAAATTAATTTACGCGCAAAAGTTGGATTAAACGTGATGACAGCGTGGCTTTACGGTTTATTTAAAATTTCAACATTTAACTAACTAACATTTGGTTATATATTTTTTAAATTAAATTTTCACGTGTTCATTGCTTCTATTTTAAAAAACCAGAATACTGCTTACATGAAAGAGTGCAATAAAAATCAATTCCCTCTACTTATAAAATTCTTTCAAAGTGGCACGATGCACAGTAAATTAAATTATCCTTCATTTTTACTAAAAGGGCAGTTAATCTGAAGTAGTATCAACAACCAATATGTTTTGATTAGGTCGACTTCAGCGTCTAATGCAACAATATTTCCGCAGTGCGGTGCATGTTTGTGACATATAAGCGCACATCTTTTGAAACAATTTATACATTTTCAAAAGACTAACCTCCAGTTCTAGTTCAATAAAAATAGCCCGACCGAAATTCCTAGCATCACAACCCAAAATATTATCATTGCTCTAACTTTAGTAATGTCAACATTCAGGCATTCCCTTCCCTTATCGTAACGTAACTTGCTCACAAGCAGTCCATGGCCAATACTTCCACTCTTGCCATTTGTTATATAGCCCGGATGAAAACAATTTTCTGAATGGACTCTTTGAGCCAATATTGATTCTCTGTTTTGTTAGCCAACTATAACAACCTCTCATCAAAATATTGAGGAATGAGTCATTTGTTTGACTCATCAAATTCTGCAAGTAAATTTTTGCAATTGTTGGATGCCGATGTACGATAAAGATATCCAAGTCGTGAACTGAATCCAATCGCCATTTTAACGTATTCATCAAGTTCGACAATATATTCCGAAACGTGAAAAGCTTCTTTTGCAAATAAGCCAAACGAACTGAATTCGTCCGCAAATGTCTCGTTTAGAGAAACAAAAAACAATGGTTGACTAAAAATAATCTTGTATCCATGCATCACAAATTCCTTGATTGTGTTAATTTGGCCTTTAGTTACTGGAGTGACAGTGACAATACTAGTTAGTCCATTTGAGTAGAGTTGCGTCATGAGAAATGCTATGGAATAAATTACAATAAAATGCCGGGGTTCAATTGATGCCCCGAACACACCTGCAACTAATCCAAGTATTTCCTCAGCTACTTTTCTAGCTTGACGGTGATCTCTGTAGCAGATAAAGAATACAAAAACCGAGTACGATTACTGTTAAAATCCATATTCCTGAGCTGAATGGTTCGTACCACATTGAAAAATTTACCAGCTTTCCTTCGTATTCCTTCTTTTTGGGACAATAAATGACTGTTCTCGAGTCGAAATGGATAAAATTCAGTCGAGCAGTGGTATACAAATCTACATTCAAATATGAAATTTTTTCCACCAATATTTCCGGACCTCTATGGATTTCAAAGGCTTTAAATTTGTCATTATTTTCTACTGTGTTTTTGAGTAAGGAAATTGAAAAGTTGTTGATTACGGACAAAAGTTGAAGTGTGGAGATACCGCAATAGCATCTGTAATTTATCCGATTTGTTGGGCTAATGCAAACTTTATTGTGTAGCTTTTTGACATATTCAGTCCAATCTGGTGGCAAAAATGCCAGTGCAGAGAGATCCTTTCTGTTTGCATTCCGAAATAGCTCTCGATGAAGTGTGTAGAAACCTGTATTGCTCCAGAATTTAGCGAAGTCGGTTAACCCAATTGGAGACGAAAACAGTATCCACGACAAATTATTGTAACTGAAGTTTTTCTTGGTTCACATTCGAAATATGTGGCAACGTGAGGATCACCTTTTAAATCGTGTTTCAGTTCAGTCATTTAGTCTGTTCCAAAGGATCATATTTACATTTTCCTCTTGGCACAGGAACCAAACAGAAACTATTTTCCAACTGCTTAACTGTGTAGGCAATTTAGAAAGTAGCAAATTTATTTAAAAGAGAATTGCATGTCCAACAAAACACTTTCAGAGAGAGAAAACAACGCAGTCCAACTCTGTTCGTTTGACTTAGAGGAGTGGGTAGCTTTGGGTTGTCGAGTTGACCATTTCAATTTCGTGCTGCTAGAAAAAATAACACGTAAGCGACGACATTCTCTTAAGATATAGTCCCAGGCGTGTGTGTCAAAAAAACTAATTATTATAAATTAACAGGAAATGTTTTTAATTGTAGAAATGATGATTTTGATGGAATAGATGGATGATGTAGAAGCATACTCCTTGGAATATTTGAGGGGTGCTTTACAAGTCGATTATTTAAAAGATAGTATGTCATTTCAATTTTGAATATTTGAATGGGCTAGGGGAACTAATCAAAATCAGCCTCCGTCAATAGACGGACAAGTTTGGTAATATTTCTAAGTATGTACCTATTTTGCCTATCAAAAATACGTTAAGCCAGTTACAAGTCTGTTTTTCGTTTCCAGTCGGTTATCTTGGACTTTAAGGGGAACTTGGGAATATAATTTCCAAATCCGATGTTCACTGAGAAAATGCAAGTGGTTTTCTGATTCAAAGTTTAATAACGCTGAAAATCAAAAGTTAAGAAAGACGAAAATTGTTAATCTCTCATCTGTAAATTTAAAATTCAATAAAAACTACTCTATCTAGAAATATAATTTATACAACTTATACAATTGCCTAAAATTATACAAGGGGGCTTTTTACACGAAGATATAATCGTTCAAAAGTCGGCAAGAAGGCTAGCCGGGATCCGTTAAACGGAAAGCCAACGCCCATACTGGGCATACTTCGTGTCCCAAGACGATCGGCTTCCTCGTAC
>LJIJ01005081.1:0-12749 GCA_001718145.1 Orchesella cincta
CTGAATCAAACAGAGCAGCCTCAACTTCCAAATGCAAGAATAAAAGGTATGCAGAAAAAAGATATGGTTTCCGCAATTCAAGCTGTGAAAGATGGCATGAGTGTCCTTGCTGCTGCTCGTTTGCTTAAAATTCCGGCTCGCACGCTTATATGAAGTTAACAGGTTTGGGGATTCCAAGGTTGGGAAATTGCCCAAATGCAAAACACATGCACTTGGAGCGCAGAGAAACACCTACTTGTTTGGATACTGATAATGGTATGGGTGAAAGTGGCTCTTAAAATATGTAATATTTGGCAATTGAGACAATAAATGCAGCGGGATTTGTTGCACAAGAGTAGAACGATTTTTAATTCAAAAAATTAATTCAAAATTTCAAAAACAAAAAAGGCTGCAAGGAAACTGTAGTGTCTTGAGTCTAGCTAAGATCAATCTATATTTGTATGATTAACCAATTATTCATATTGTGCCTCATGTATGAAATGTCGTTACCCTGTTAGTAACTTGTCCTTGTAGAAGTCACGTAGTCCTAGAATAAGTCAGGATTGGATTATCTATTCTCATTAGCATATTGTTCTTGCTACTAATATATATACGGAACATTGGACATGTATCCTCATTCCACGATTACCTTTCATGCTGTAAATAAAGCTCTGATCTAAAGGCAAAGAACACCACGTGTAAACCACCTTTCTTTTACATGCATAGCTTGTGCATATACCACATTTTGGCGACGAGAATTTCTCAGATCACCCCTTCAACGAGTTAAAACTTCTAAGTTTTTCAACTCTAGTTTTTCACAGTTCGCTTACGAGTGTAGTGCAGTGACTTCCGATCTTCATGACGAAATCGGGTGCTGATACAAAAAGTGACACTGGAAAAGACGTGAAACCTGCTGTAATCATGACAGCTACGATTGGAACTTTGCAGCCTTTCGACAGCACTTCAGAAGACTTTGAAGCATGGGTTGAAACATTTGACTCCTACCTGATAGCAAATGGTCTGAACGACACAAAAGCTGATCAGTACGAACGGTGTCAAGCAATCTTCCTTTCACAATTGGGTAAGACATACACCATATTGAAGAATCTGTGTTCTCCCAAGCTACCAAAAGACGCAACTTTGAAGGAGTGCAAGCAAACGCTCAAGGAATACTTCCAACCGGCTCCAAAAGCGCTCGCCGAACGATACCGCTTTATGGGGAGGAAGCAGAAACCAGGAGAGACTGTTACGCAATACATTGCAGAGCTCAGGACTTTGGCAAGACATTGTGGCTTCAAAGATCTAGAAGAGCGCCTGCGTGACCAATTCATCTTTGGACTAGCCAGTGAGCATGCCCAGAAGACTCTGTTTACGAAAGATGACAAGATTGTGTTGAAGGATGTAATTTCATATGCAACAGCACAAGAACTTGCGGAAGCCAGTACTTCACTCATTCGTAGACCAGAAAACAGCCCACAACATGATGCTTCATCAGTTAACAAGGCTACTCGTAACCAGTCTCGCAACCCAAATCAGAAGGGGAAAAGTCAACAACAGCAAGGAAAGGCACAGGGAGCAAATCAAATTGCTGCCCTAATTGTGGTTCCAAGAGACATCTCACAGCAAAGAGTGCCCGCACAAGGAGGCAGAATGCCATAATTGGGAAGAAGGGTCACTTTGCTCGAATGTGTCGCAAAGCGAAGCAACACAACCCCAAAGACACTAACATAGTGCACCTTGACAATGTCATGAGAGACATTCGGAATGTGGATTCAACATCCAAGAAATATCAAGATCAACGTCACTGTAGCTGGCATTCCACATGAGATGGAACTTGATACTGGATGTGAAACCAGCATACTTGCAGAAGACTTTTGGAAACAACTGGGCTCACCAAAAACTCCAACAATCTTCGTTCGTTTTTCGCACTTACACTAAAGCCGTATTCAAGCCTCTGGGGGAGTTGCAGACAACTCTGGCTTACAACGGACAACGTCTTGACCATTCAATCCCAGTGTACCAAGGTACGTCCCTTTTTGGCAGAGATCTGCTAAAGCATTTTAAAATTGATTGGTCTGATGTCCAACGGCAGTGTAACAACGTGAGCGCTCCGGTTGATTCAACAACATGCAATTCGCTCGTTTGTGAATTCAAAGACATATTCACTGCACCAACCAGCGCTGATAAAATCAAGAACTTCAAGGCTCGAATTACCCTGAAAGAGGACGCTCAGCCAAGTTCCTGAAGGCCCGTTCCTTGCCCTACGCCATCCGAGAGAAGGTAGACAAGGAATTGCAGTTAATGGAAGAATCTGGTGTCATTGAGAAGATTGACCACTCAGAATGGGCATCACCTCTCGTCGTGGTAGCAAAACCGAATGGGAAGGTCAGAATCACAGGTGATTTTAAAAATACCGTGAACAACCAGCTCTGTATCACACAGTACCCTATCGCAGTACCAGACGACCTGTTCAGCACAGTTAGTGGTGGCTCCAAGTTTTCAAAACTCGATGGACAGAACGCTTATCACCAGATTGAGCTAGAGGAAAGTTGCAAAACTTTCTTAGTCATTAACACTCATCGAGGACTATACAGATATAACGTATTGCCACAAGGCATTGCGTCATCACCTGCCATATTTCAAGAATTTATGGACAGGATGTTACATGGAATTCCAATGACTGGACCATACATTGATGACATAGTCGCTTCAGCTCAGGATGACTCAACTCATCTGCAAACCTTAAGACAAATTTTCACAAAGAATGAGGGATTACAATTTCAAGCTCAGCTTAGATAAATGTGAGTTCATGAAGCCCTGCATTGAGTTTCTTGGTCATCGTATCTCCTCCAGCGGAATACAAACCACCAACTCCAAAGTGAAAAGTATTGTGAACATGACAAAACCCTATGATGTAACGTCTGTAAAATCGTTCCTGGGTCTTGTCACATTTTATGGCAAATTTGTGCCCAACCTATCTGATATTTGTGAGCCGCTCTATAAACTCACAACAAGATGAGGAGTTCAAGTGGACCAAGAGATGCCAAGCTGCTTTTGACGAGGTCAAAAAGAAGTTGTCAACCAGTCCAGTTCTCGCCTCACTTTAATCCAAATCTTCCCATTGGAATATCTTGCGATGCCTCCTCCAAAGGTGTGGGAGTTGTCCTATTCCATAAATATAATGACGGCAGTGAACGACCCATAGCTTATGCTTCCAAGCTTCTGTCAGCCACAGAACAGCGTTGGAGCCAAATAGAAAAAGAAGGCTTTTCTATTATTTACGGAATAAAGAAATTTTACAATTTCTTTTGCGGTCGCGAGTTCCTACTCATCACTGATCACAAGCCATTATTGAAGATTTTCGGGTCCAAAATCGCAGTTACCAACTTATGTTGCAACCCGCCTCCATCACTGGAGCCTGTTCCTGAGTGAATTCAGTATACAGTTCAGTATCGCCAATCTCTACAGCATGGGAACGCTGATGCGCTCAGTCGACTCCCTCTGGAAGATTCAACAACAGAAGCAAATGACGTGGAGAAGCCAGTCAATCAAGTTGCTGCTGAACAATTGGAATTATGCCTGTGACTGCAAACGCAATTAAGAAAGCATCTTCCCGTGATAAAGTGCTATCAAGAGTGTTTCACTTTACCCAATCGGGATGGCCAGATCGTTTATCAGACAAAGATAAGCACCTACAACAATTCTACGCAAGACGCGACGAATTGACCATTGTACATGACATTCTCATGTGGGGATTCGTGTAATCATCCTTCAGCCTTGCAGAAGCAGTTCCTTTCACAACTACATGAAAGTCATTTTGGCATTGTGCGAATGAAAAGTCTCGCAAGACAACACGTTTGGTGGCCAGGCATAGATGCGAAATATTGAAGAAATTTGCAAAACCTGCACCCAATGTCAACAAAACAGCCCAAAAGAAGTGCCCCATTACACCCTGGCAGTACCCTGAACGCCCATGGCAGCGCATTCATATGGATTGGCTGGCCCGCTCCATAACAGGATGTGGCTCATCATATGGATGCCCACTCCAAATGGCCAGAATTTTTAGCATGCAGTCCGAAACGGGAAATGACTTCTCTCAACTTGGATAGTACATTTGCTGTTGTAGTATTGACTGCATGCTAAAAACTTCTGGCCATTTGGAGTGGGCATCCATGATGATGAGCCACATCCTGTTATGGAGCGGGCCAGCCAAATCCATGTGAATGCGCTGCCATGGGCGTTCAGGTACTGCCAGGGTGTAATGGGGCACTTCTTTGGGCTGTTTTGTTGACATTGGGTGCAGGTTTTGCAAATTTCTTCAATATTCGCATCTATGCCTGGCCCACCAAACGTGTTGTCTTGCGAGACTTTTCATTCGCACAATGCCAAAATGACTTTCATGTAGTTGTGAAAGGAACTGCTTCTGCAAGGCTGAAGGGATGATTACACGAATCCCCCACATGAGAATGTCATGTACAATGGTCAACTCTTCGCGTCTGCTGTAGTATTGTTGTAGGTGCTTATCTTCGTCTGATAAACGATGGCCATCCCGATTGGGTAAAGTGAAATACTCTTGATAGCACTTTGTCACGGGAAGATGCTTTCTTAATTGCGTTGCAGTCACAGGCATAATTTCCAATTGTTCAGCAGCAACTTGATTGACTGGCTTCTCCACGTCATTTGCTTCTGTTGTTGAATCTTCAGAGGGAGTCGACTGAGCGCATCAGCGTTCCCATGCTGTAGAGATTGGCGATACTGAACTGTATACTGGAATTCACTCAGGAACAGGCTCCAATGATGGAGGCGGGTTGCAACATAAGTTGGTAACTGCGATTTTGGACCAAAAATCTTCAATAATGGCTTGTGATCAGTGATGAGTAGGAACTCGCGACCGCAAAGAAATTTGTAAAATTTCTTTATTCCGTAAATAATAGAAAAGCCTTCTTTTTCTATTTGGCTCCAACGCTGTTCTGTGGCTGACAGAAGCTTGGAAGCATAAGCTATGGGTCGTTCACTGCCGTCATTATATTTATGGAATAGGACAACTCCCACACCTTTGGAGGAGGCATCGCAAGATATTCCAATGGGAAGATTTGGATTAAAGTGAGCGAGAACTGGACTGGTTGACAACTTCTTTTTGACCTCGTCAAAAGCAGCTTGGCATCTCTTGGTCCACTTGAACTCCTCATCTTGTCTTGTGAGTTTATAGAGCGGCTCACAAATATCAGATAGGTTGGGCACAAATTTGCCATAAAATGTGACAAGACCCAGGAACGATTTTACAGACGTTACATCATAGGGTTTTGTCATGTTCACAATACTTTTCACTTTGGAGTTGGTGGTTTATTCGCTGGAGGAGATACGATGACCAAGAAACTCAATGCAGGGCTTCATGAACTCACATTTATCTAAGCTGAGCTTGAAATTGTAATCCCTCATTCTTGTGAAAATTTGTCTTAAGGTTTGCAGATGAGTTGAGTCATCCTGAGCTGAAGCGACTATGTCATCAATGTATGGTCCAGTCATTGGAATTCCATGTAACATCCTGTCCATAAATTCTTGAAATATGGCAGGTGATGACGCAATGCCTTGTGGCAATACGTTATATCTGTATAGTCCTCGATGAGTGTTAATGACTAAGAAAGTTTTGCAACTTTCCTCTAGCTCAATCTGGTGATAAGCGTTCTGTCCATCGAGTTTTGAAAACTTGAGCCACCACTACTGTGCTGAACAGGTCGTCTGGTACTGCGATGGGTACTGTGTGATACAGAGCTGGTTGTTCACGGTATTTTAAAATCACCTGTGATTTCTGACCTTCCCATTCGGTTTTGCTACCACGACGAGAGGTGATGCCCATTCTGAGTGGTCAATCTTCTCAATGACACCAGATTCTTCCATTAACTGCAATTCCTTGTCTACCTTCTCTCGGATGGCGTAGGGCAAGGAACGGGCCTTCAGGAACTTGGGCTGAGCGTCCTCTTTCAGGGTAATTCGAGCCTTGAAGTTCTTGATTTTATCAGCGCTGGTTGGTGCAGTGAATATGTCTTTGAATTCACAAACGAGCGAATTGCATGTTGTTGAATCAACCGGAGCGCTCACGTTGTTACACTGCCGTTGGACATCAGACCAATCAATTTTAAAATGCTTTAGCAGATCTCTGCCAAAAGGGACGTACCTTGGTACACTGGGATTGAATGGTCAAGACGTTGTCCGTTGTAAGCCAGAGTTGTCTGCAACTCCCCCAGAGGCTTGAATACGGCTTTAGTGTAAGTGCGAAAAACGAACGAAGATTGTTGGAGTTTTGGTGAGCCCAGTTGTTTCCAAAAGTCTTCTGCAAGTATGCTGGTTTCACATCCAGTATCAAGTTCCATCTCATGTGGAATGCCAGCTACAGTGACGTTGATCTTGATAATTTCTTGATGTCTGAATCCACATTCCGAATGTCTCTCATGACATTGTCAAGGTGCACTATGTTAGTGTCTTTGGGGTTGTGTTGCTTCGCTTTGCGACACATTCGAGCAAAGTGACCCTTCTTTCCACAATTATGGCATTCTGCCTCCTTGTGCGGGCACTCTTTTGCTGTGAGATGTCTCTTGGAACCACAATTAGGGCAGCAATTTGATTTGCTCCCTGTGCCTTTCCCTTGCTGTTGTTGACTTTTCCCCTTCTGATTTGGGTTGCGAGACTGGTTACGAGTAGCCTTGTTAACTGATGAAGCATCATGTTTGTGGGCTGTTTTCTGGTCTACGAATGAGTGAAGTACTGGCTTCCGCAAGTTCTTGTGCTGTTGCATATGAAATTACATCCTTCAACACAATCTTGTCATCTTTCGTAAACAGAGTCTTCTGGGCATGCTCACTGGCTAGTCCAAAGATGAATTGGTCACGCAGGCGCTCTTCTAGATCTTTGAAGCCACAATGTCTTGCCAAAGTCCTGAGCTCTGCAATGTATTGCGTAACAGTCTCTCCTGGTTTCTGCTTCCTCCCATAAAGCGGTATCGTTCGGCGAGCGCTTTTGGAGCCGGTTGGAAGTATTCCTTGAGCGTTTGCTTGCACTCCTTCAAAGTTGCGTCTTTTGGTAGCTTGGGAGAACACAGATTCTTCAATATGGTGTATGTCTTGATACCCAATGTGAAAGGAAGATTGCTTGACACCGTTCGTACTGATCAGCTTTTGTGTCGTTTAGACCATTTGCTATCAGGTAGGAGTCAAATGTTTCAACCCATGCTTCAAAGTCTTCTGAAGTGCTGTCGAAAGGCTGCAAAGTTCCAATCGTAGCTGTCATGATTACAGCAGGTTTCACGTCTTTTCCAGTGTCACTTTTTGTATCAGCCCCCGGTTTCGTCATGAAGATCGGAAGTCACTGCACTACACTCGTAAGCGAACTGTGAAAAACTAGAGTTGAAAAAGTTTTAACTCGTTGAAGGGGTGATCTGAGAAATTCTCGTCGCCAAAATGTGGTATATGCACAAGCTATGCATGTAAAAGAAAGGTGGTTTACACGTGGTGTTCTTTCCTTTAGATCAGAGCTTTATTTACAGCATGAAAGGTAATCGTGGAATGAGGATACATGTCCAATGTTCCGTATATATATTAGTAGCAAGAACAATATGCTAATGAGAATAGATAATCCAATCCTGACTTATTCTAGGACTACGTGACTTCTACAAGGACAAGTTACTAACAGGGTAACGACATTTCATACATGAGGCACAATATGAATAATTGGTTAATCATACAAATATAGATTGATCTTAGCTAGACTCAAGACACTACACTTTCTTTGTTTCCCTTTCAAAGAAAACACAAGTGCTATTTACTATGTTTGATAAATTGCTATAAGAACAGACAAACAAATAAAATTACCTGAGTTCATAATAATCTTTTGATAAATTATTTTCCTCAGCTCAACTAGATCTTTTATACTAATTCACTTCTGTGAGCGCAAATAATAATTTAGTAGAATCAGCCTCAAAATGAGGGCTATGACCAATAGGACGTGACTTTTCACAATAAAACAGTCGATAATCGTATACACGAGTGTGAAAATGACGTATAAAATCCTCCAAAAGTCTAAATCCATTTGAATAGCAATGAGATCCTGTTGCTCCTTTAGAATATCAAACCTCAAAATTAAATACAGTTTTCATTAGAAATTAAACGTTTTAAATAACTTACAGCTGGAGTTTCTTCCAGTTCTTCGTCAAATATCGTGATTAAAAACAACGTGGTTAAGATTATAAGCTCCCACAAAAACAGAGCTTTATTTGCTGGCCAAGTAACAAAAAGGAAGACGGCCGAGTATAAAATAATGAAGAACAGTTTCCAAGACGTTTGCATTCCGAGTGTACCCCTGTTGTTCCAATTATATAGACCGCAAATGAGAAGGTTGAAAAAGTCACCAGCAATCAGGGTCTTGGAGAAACCCATAGCTATTAGAGTGAGTAGAACTATTGGGGTTGTAATGGTGAGCATTTTGATGGCTATTTTTTATTTGAATATGGTGCAGTAAGAGAAAGCGGATGTTTGGTGAAAGCCATCCAATAAACGAATGAGGAAAGGTTGAGATTATGCTTGTTATTTGTGTTCCAAATAAATACTTTGGATTAGAGACGATAGAAGTTATGAAGCTTCGGATGCCAGCGGATTTTGAGCGGATTACGCAGCAGCAAGCAACGCTCATTGAAACACGTGAATAGGAAGTGATGAGGAAATAAAGTTGAATACAACAAAACCGTGATTGATTGTTAGCTTTGCATCGTTGCTCAGGACAGAAAGTGATACGGAATATTCCAAATAAATAAATGCCATAGCTAGCTGCATTTAGTGAAAAAGAAAAGTAGTAAATTATAACATTCGGAAATTATATTCTTTTCTATGTGAACTTTTTCCATTAACCCAGCTACGACCCCCATGACAGAAGACATTCATATTTTATATATGCAAATAACACATGTGTTGTTGTATTTGCGGTAATAACATTTAATACTTTAAATACCAGGAATGTCCGGTTTTCCGTAACTTTTCGGTTTTTAGATGCAAAAAGCGCAGTAAGTACGTAAAATGATCTTAAGATTAAATATCCAATAGAGTCATTTTTAATTCTTTTAACAAAATCGATTTCAGTTGTGATCCATATGTAAGTATGAGTAAAAGTAAAGGCAAGCATTCAGAAGAGACAGAGCTTACGATTAGTCCTTTAAAATCGCTTTGTCACATTATCTGTCTATAAAACTTATCATATAATGTTTTAGCCAAGTAAATATCAAGCATTTTACCATCGTACCTTTCTTTTCTTTTTATTTACTCAGGTAGCTTCATACACACCAAAACTAAAAAGTTACCTGTTATGCCAATCAACCAAAATCACGTAGTTTAGTCCTTCAGTTTGACTCCATTTTTTAACATGTAACAAAATGTTTTACGAAACTTTATGAGCGGGTACCTTGTTTTATAGCGAAAGTAAAGTGGGCTTGACTTTAAGTTGGCGGACTCATGCCAAAAACATTTTGTCACCGATTTGGCTGAGAAGGTGGGATAGTACATTTCAATGCGTAGATTACGAATCTGCAATAAAAGAAGACGGCACTTGATAGTGGCGCCTCCTAGAGAGAATATTTTACCATTTTCCCGCAGTTTTTTCCTCTAGGAGGCGCCACTTTGAAGTGCCGTCTTCTTTTATTGCAGATTCGTAATCGACGTATTAAAATGTATTATCCTCAAAATTTACAGCCAAATCGGCGTCAAAACGTTTTTGGCACGAGTCCGCTAACTTAATGTGAAGCCCACTTTACCTCTGACTCGTAATATTTTATTTCTTTGGGTACATATTTTTAAAAGAATTCGAACCTACGCTTCCTAAAAGACCAGACGATGTCAGGTATCGAAATTACGTAATATTAAATATAAGTCACTGGACTATTCCCTTGAAACGCTTCAGTTTCTACTCCAATTTAAAGCCAAGAAGATCGCTTCCTGCTGAAAAAATCATGCTGACCGAAAAGTTTAAAAATCTTGTTCGCTACCGACTAGCAATTATAAAATATCCCCAGTGTGCCGTAATCTATTGGGATCTTCCTACCGATTGCTGCGTACTGGGTGACCTCTCCATTTTCCTATTACAATTGGTGTGCTTGCTATTATTGTGGCGTACTTTGTGTTCCTTTTCTCCTCGCATTAATTTACTACCACGTTGCGTTGGAAAAGGATGATGAGGAAGTAAACATTTACAAGAATCTTGGAATGACGTTCATGATGGTTGAAACGGGAATAATTATTTTCTGTTCACTTATCGTCTCCATCCTGAAACAACTGAAGGAAGAAGTTTGTGCGTTTTGCAACTGCTGTTTTGAATTGGATTCCCGATTGAAAGGTATAACTTGTTAATTTCAGGTTGCACCCAACATATTTGTAATATATAATATTTTCTCTTAAATTTCAGACGATATTCGACAATCCCATGATAATGGAATGGACATGCTCATCAGCTCAATGAAAGCTTGTGTCCCTTACGAATACATTCTCATCTTAACTATCATATTTACTATCCTTCCTCCACCTATACTTTCCCTTTTCTTTTTCCATCCTACTGACCCAGTCCATATTTTGATAGAGGATGTGTTTGAGTTGCAAGTCACCCCAAATCTCCCCTAATGCTATTCATCTCGCTTGGCGTGGCTATAGTGCTTTCGCACTCTGTAATACCTTCACGATCTACATTTTCAACGTATTCTAACCGTCAGCTCATGTTGTATCTGGCTCAAAGCTGTGATGCCCACAGCTTTGCAATCAGTTGGAATCTATTCAACTGAAACAATGGGACCGTTGAGTGCTAATGAAATCATTCGCATTTATAGATGCAAGCAGCTGCTGGTCACGTATTGTAATCAAATCGTTGGAAAGTTCAGGTTTGCTCTCCACTTTGCGATTCTCCATGCAACTGTCATCATCTGCTCGTATTTGCTAATCAGGCATTTTGACGCGTTTTTTAAAAATGTAGCATTCGAACTCCTTGCAGCTTTAGCAGCGTTTGTCTTTGTTGCCGTGGTAGTTTGTAGAATTGAGTGTGGCTTTGTTGGTTGCCTCATCGAGCTCTCAATGGAAATGAAACGAAATTTAGTCAAGTTGTCAAGTAGAAAACGGTATTTATACAAGGTGGCAAAATCCTTTCCCCCACTTGTCATCAAACTAACCTATCCACTTTTTACTGTTAGCAACGAATCTTTCCTGGAATTCATTAACGTCTGTGTTGACCATGTTGTCAATTTGTTATGTTTGTATTAGAAACTGTTTTTAAACAGTATTGTAACATGTTTAAATTATTTTACAAGCTTTAAGTGTCATAAATATTGTATTAATTCTGCAAAACTTGTGGTTAGTTTTAAGGAGCAGTGTGTTTGAAAATTAAATATAATTGTTAATCAATACTGGTTTATTTCTATATTCTGTTTTTATCACAATTATTTGAAACTATGAGCAATCTAAGACGGCTTTCTTATCTAAAAAAGCCAAACGGACTTGGTAAACCAAAATCATGTCGGCATTGAGGTGGACGACGGTATGCTGGTATTTCTGCTGGAAATACGATCTCATTTTCCCCCAAATTTGGATTCGTAACTGGTCTTCCACTGACTTGTAAAACTATTGCATTGTTTCCAACTGGAGGTTGCCTCAAAGCGGCCCCTCCATCTCCAGTGTATCTCCGAAGTTCCCTTTCAACCCGGGTATCTTTTGCTCGAGCTTCTTCACTATTTCCTCGCCTTTCTCTTCCATCCGCACTTACACTGCTGGCTGCTGTTGCTGCATCGCTGACATTTCTTTGAGCTGCTGCAACGACTACAGTATTGGGGCAAAGTGAGGTATGCACCTGATATTTCTGCTGCCTTTGGACTTCCTCTCTTAAACCAAGATCCCATTCGATATTATTTGTCGCGTATTCGGACACTGTGAGATTTGCATATTGAGGTGGGTCGGTGATAACTGTATCCACGCGTTCTCCATCACTTTAAGAATTTTTTTAATTCAGCTAATTTTTTTCGAATATTCTGATTTAAATTAATTGCAATTCAAAATACTTACTAAGTAGTGTTTCGAATTCCAATCAAATTTTGGTAGCTTTCTCTTCTGATTTCACTCAAGCAAGAGATAACGCCTGGATTCTCGTGTAATAATACGCCAGTCCGAGACAAATTTCATGCCTACTTGAGAATCCCCCAGTGACAACGCTTCCGTTTCTTGTCGTCGTGTCATAAACACATCCTTAAATTCAAAATTATTTAAAATTCAACAATAAAACAATTGTTTAAATTCTAATTTTTACTCACTTTGAACCATATGGTCTCCTGGTAAAATCTTCCTCTCTACCCTTAGTATTCTCACTTGCTGAAATTCAAAGTTGTAATTGTCATCATTTAAAATCCAAGGATGTTCCCTTCCATCCCTGTATTGATGTAATCTCGCCGCTTTTCCAGTTGCGTGAGTGTGCATTGCAGCAGCAAACACATTGATTCCTTCCCTTGGTAACATATAATGTGTACAGGATGGTGAACACTGTCCCAAAGCTACGTGGTTCAAAGAGCTGGGTGGAATTAGCAAATTTGTAGCGCCAGGAACTTGAGCTCCAAACATGAGCATACTAGCATCATTCTCCCTCACATTTGGGGTATAATAAGCATCCACGGATACGGTTACATTCAAATCAGAAACCATGTTGGGATTGTCGTAATGAACTTTGAAGCATAAAATATTCCTGCCCGTTTTCCGACATTGGGA
>LJIJ01005082.1:0-12745 GCA_001718145.1 Orchesella cincta
AGTTTATTATTTTGTATAGCATATTTCATCGGAGCAAATCTAACAACTGCTAATGAATAAATGAGTCCCGAGTAAGTACTGCAAATCTACAACTACAATTATTAAAAAATATAGCATGTGGATATTTGCACGAATTTGAAACTTTCAGATTTGTAGGTCAATTTATGACCGTTTTTTGTTACGTTATGCTGTTTACTTCAGAGTTGCACATTTTATTTAAATTATAGTGAACTTCTGTATGAGGAAACTTAATTTTAATATGTTAGACAACTCCTTTATTTTGGCGTTCTTCTTACAGTCTCTTTTTGAAATCGATAAAATAAATGAATGTCCTAATTACTGACTCTTTCGAATTTTCTCTACATTTAAGGTCAATGAGGTCCTACTAGATATTAATAACTTTCTATAAAAGTTCAATTTTTTTTGCATGACTCAAATAATTGAAATTGAGACAAAAAAGTCGATATCTAGTATTCTATCTAAGCCATCTATCCAAAATATTATAAAAATGAATTTTATTTCACATTGAGATTAACCGAATTCAATGGTTCCTTGTCTGCATTGTATTGATCAGTCTTTACCTGGGTAACATTGATTAGAAGAAAATAAAAAGCAAACATGTTTTTGACAGTTGAACCATTTAGGCACATACAAAATGACCAAAAACAAAACCATGGTTGAAAGCTCTCTATTCGCTTTAACTCACTTCGGTTGGTGCCACTAGGCATGTCTTGCTGAGTTAGCGTAAATTTCAAAAGTTCAACTTCAAAATCAAATCTGAAATCCTTTGCCGAGCATATTTTGAAGTTAAATATGTCATGGAAATTAGTACTATGCATTGTATTTATCCCTAAAATTTCAATATATCGATATGCTTGGATCTATTAGAAGACAACAGTATTAAACTCCACAACGAGCTGGAACTGTTTCGAGAATGCACAGCTTCCATTTTGGTTACCTCGACTACAAAAAATGAAACCGTAAGTAACTCTAACGGATTGTCAGGAATATAATAATTTTAAAGTCACTATCAATAATTAATATATTCCAATTTGAAACAGGCAAGAAAAACAGAGCTCTACTTTGTGGAGCCCCTGGAATTTCCCGTGATTTTGCTTGGTGCATCATATTATCCAGACAAAGAATGGAGAGCTTCAGCTGCGATGGCAGAAAATACATTCAAATTGGCGGCAGTGAATTCTTGTTTTTTGCACCACCACCCCCAAAGAGGAATTGTGGGGTTCTGGTATACATTGATCCAAAGTCATGTACCGAATGGACAGGAGAATATCTTCCTGAATCATTCTTCAACCCAATCTTTGACAACAGGGAAAGAACTAGCACTGCTGACTTGGGTATTATTTCAGCAGAGTTTGTTTCAAATGACATATTTAATTGTTTTTTTAAAACATCGATATATTATTTTGATGATTGTTTATATGTTGATTTATCGATTTTAGGACCTCACATGTTTACAAAGTCCCACCATTTCCTTATTCACGTGGGGAAGAATACGGAACACAAGATTTTAACTACTACGATTCAAGGAACCCAATTTACTTTAATGGATATAAATGGAACAGAGAACAATTCTTCTACATGCCCAACTCCCCAATAATTCTATTGTTTAAAGTTGAAAAGGCCATCATTCCATCTAAAGGTTACAAAATATTTCGTTCATATTTGGTTCCGAATGCACGAATCTGCAAAACATTTAGCCCAGAAGGGGAATCAAAGCTGTAATTGAATATGAAACAAAATCGTCACGATGTTTGAAGTCTTGGAGAGTCAGGCTCACTCATTCCAAGATGGTAATGAATGGTTGAATTTATTTCTATATAACAACGAAGCCAGTATTATCAACAAACATCGCCCCTTCTTTGCGGAACTATTTGACTCGTGATTTCGATCCCAACTTCCCAATATTCAAAACTACTCTCCCCAAACTCAACGCTAAAGAATTCAAATGATAAATCATACATACCTGGCTCTTGTCCATATCTGGTAATCCAATATTGGCCGTTTATCGCTACCGAAACGTTTTTTAACAGCAAATTGAATCGAATTCACTTTGTTACTTGCGCCTCAGTTGAAACAACAGGCTGGCTTTCTTTAAGAGCTTATGTTTCTGCATTTGACGGCCTGACTTGGATATTTCTACTGGCCAGTGCGGGTTTAAGTGGCATGACGATTAGGCTACTAAATCATTTCAGTCAAAATCTGACAAAAACCGTCGGTGTAGTTGCCAATATAAGGGAAGTTTTGGGGATTGCAGCGTTCATATTCGACATATTACTAACACAAGGCATCAAACATATTCACAAGCACAGGCTGGTGTTAGGTTCATGGATTTTGATGGAATTGTTCTCACCTATGCATACCAAGGAGAAAACGTCCAGGAGATTGCCGCCCCCGCTACCAAAGTATGGACTCGAAACCGTTGACGACCTGATTTCTAACAATTTTCAAAATTATTTCACCCACCTATTCTGATCACTTTGTACGCGAACAAATTCGTAGATCCTGGGATACTTTTCACACATTAAACATCTGGGGAAAAAATAGCAAGAAGCATTAAGTGATGGAATACTCAAATTTTCAATGACTGTGGAGCAGCAGAATGAAACCATGTACAACCTTACAAAGAAACATGTGTTCGTGCCGTCAACTGCTTCGGATATGCTTGAATTAATTGCACCTGGCAATTACAGGAACCTCATGTCGAATGTAGGAATAGGGATGCATTCTTTGACGAGCTGCCATTTGCCCAGGAGCTTTATTTGGATTTAAAAAATACTGTACGCAAGAGACAAGGAAATGGAGCTGCAAAGGGAAAGTTATAATAAGTCGTTTGTCATTTGGGACGTTGTATCAATATTGGTTCTCCAATTATTTTCCGTGGCCAGCAACAACGTTTACAAAACGGTTTCATGCGATGAGCGAATCAGGGTTGGCCTACTTGTGGAAAAACTGGGCAGTGCGAATAAACACGTGGAATGGAACCGTGGAAGAAGCCAGATGGAGTGGAAGAAAATTGGCAAAAACTATCCTTGGATGGGAATTATGTCACTGTATTCTACATGTGCTTGCTGTTACATTTTTCATGTATTTGTTTTTTCATTTATGAAATTAGACAATCTATAGTGCTTGGGTTCTGGTATTCTGTCATTGCATTTAAAAAATGCATTATCACCTTATTAAATGTCTCAAAAAGAATGTATCGAACTGTTTATGTCAAAGCTTACTAGATCAAATTATGAATTAGGAAACTAATTTTTAATCTAGCAATTTCAAAAAATAAATATAAAAAGGCCTGAATTAAGTAAATTATCATAACATGGACACTTCTTATCTGCAGGAGACTTGGGAAGCCTATGGCAAAATTTGGAAAAACGGTTTCTAGAGAGCTGAATTTTTCCTGACCATTCTGTCCTAATATTAATTATGTAAGTTAAAAGCAATGAAGCCAATATTTAAAATAGTAATATAATAATAAATTCTGAAAACATGCATTTCAAAATATTTTATGACATTCAACCACATATAAATTGCAATTAAAAATTATGCTACATTTACTCGCATTTTGTATATCATTAATACCATTTGGATGCGCTTTAAGTGCTAGAGTTTAGGAATCCAACTTGACATAATCAATTGATACAATTGAAATAATTTGGTTCAGATGACATTGACTGAAGAGCTCTCTTTTGTTCAAATAATAAAATTGCCAATTTATTTTATCTATTTCTTGGCCTGTGGTTGACCTTTGTTTAAAAACCTCAACTATGTTTTTAAATCCTTAGTCTGGAAATCGAGCTTTCGCTTTCAGCTGTATTCATAGGCCAAAGTGATCATCTACTTCCTCGGATTATGAAGCAAATTGGTAGTAATTAACACATATATAGCCTTGACATTTACAAATCTTCTGGTGCGCACATGTAATACATTTTCAGTTTATTCTTCGAATATGTTGCTATAATTTTGTGGAATTGAAAAGTTTACCTACGTCGTCACCACCTAGAATTCTTTACAACAAACAATTTCACCGCTAATATTGTTTGAGACTTACTTTGGTTTTTCTGTGACGTCGCTCCGTAGCCGTAGGAAACGAAAAGCGGACAACACCAAAATTTATTATGGTAAAACATTGTGTGGATTTCAAAATTTATGCAAAATAAGTACGCAACTGAAATCAGAAACCTTGATTACCCGAAGCGCCAATTAGTCTTTATGAAAACATCAAACTAAATACGAATTGAAGAAGAGAACAAAAAATACAGCATGCCTTTACTTTGACCAGGCATTTCCCCTTGCCCCATCAGTCGGGTATTTTCTCATTATCTGGTTGAAGATATGTAACTTTTGAACGGCATAAATTATATTATTTCCCCTGTGAATTATCATCACATCGGAAAATCGCGAGATACGATAAACAGATGCAAAACATTCTCTTTCTCCACAATCAGGTTATAAATATTCATGCTTGAAATTGATTCAGTCTTGAAATCCCCTTCAAATAAAATAAAAATCTTACAAATTCATGGCAATAACAAGAAAAATTGCAATACTCCCTTCCTTTGGCACTTATAAGAATGGTTTGGTCTCGGTTTTCAGCATGATTATAGCTTTGGTGAAAAACATTAAATCAAAACACTAAATTACAAGCATTTGCGTATCGCACATGAGTACTAAAATGTGATGAAAAGAGGTGGCGTTTTGCAAACGAAGAAAAGGGAATGTCATTTTCTTAAACACCTTCTCGAATCTTGTAACCTAATCGAAACTAATGCTAACAATATGGCCATAATAAATTAGTAATTTTCAAGGTATTGGAAAGCTATTTTTGTGAATACATAACAGAATATACAACGCAATATATTTATTATTAATATTATATTCTTTATTCAAAGACCTTTTACCAGAAAAACAGATCTTATATGTCTAAACTATATCATAATTAAGTTATTTCAAATTTTGTATAACAAACTAATATAGTCATGCATTATTTTCAGACTTCTGCCGACTAAAAACTTCAATTCAAATTTTTTTAGTTTCCAAAAGTGGATGATTTTCCCCGAAATCAGTTTCCATTTTTTAGTCTTACACAGTTCGTTCAAATAGCTGCTTTTTAGACTTTTTCGACATTTCGCATTACAACGTTCAACAATCCCTCCAACGTGAATGCGTTAAAGGAGCCGAATTTCAACACTCACAAGGTATACTATTTTAGTGCGCGCGAGAGATAAGGCTTAGGCAAAATAGTGCTCTGAGTAGTTTTTTATGCTGATTACGATGGCGTATTAGTTTTTTGTAAAACTGATATTTTGAATTTTATACGTTTAATGCTTCAGAAAGCCGAAAACCCCGCAGTTTTTGCCGTGTTTTCGATAGTGGTTGGCATAATTTTTTGTTAATTAGTAACCCAAATCTATTTAAATTAACTTTTAAAAGGCATAATAAAATGTTTCAACTTGCAAACCCACCTAGCAAATTATAAAAAATAGGGTCTTAAACGGCAAAACTATATGAAATATCGGCCATGAATATTGCCTCATAGCAGTTAAGCGTGTAAAATTCAAGAATATGAGTTTGTTACAAAAAAACTAAAACACCATCGTTTTTCAGCATAAAAAGCTAACTCAGAACCAACTATTTTGCTAAGCTTACTCTCGCGCAATAAAATAGTATACTTGTTCATTGAATATTCTTTTCAGCACATATCGATTGCTGAAGAAGTGTACTGTGTACACAATTAGCAAGGCATCGTGGTAGGGAGTAGAAGGCAAAGAAGCGAAAAAAAGACGGATTAAGAGCTTGACCTAATGATATTTTTGTCCGTCAGTCAACTCAGCCGGCAAAATTTTAATAATTGAAAGATTGTGAGGAGAGTGAATGTGAGAAAAAAAGTTTACTTTTGACTGTTGATTAAATGCCAGAGATTGCATGCGTTTTAGTCAATTGACTTTAGTTGAAGTGAGAGTATAATGACAAACATTACCTTTCTAAAAAATGCGAAAATCTTACTGATGTTCAATTTTGTATTCCGTTACAAAAAATTGACTGCGCATCATTTATTCAAGCCTTTCCCACGGAATCATCAGAAGGAGTATTTGAGGTGAGTATTATCTGAGATTTGAATTGCCAATGCGCTGGAAGCAAATTAGCTTGGCTTCAGCGCTTGCCAGTAAGATAATTGTACGCAAACAAAAAGTGGGCATACAACGGATTTCGTCAACAATGAGTCGTATTTCTTTAGTTCCGAAATGGATTGTGATGCTAACTCCAACAACCTTATAACTGAGGTATACAAGACCAACGGAGAACGAGGATTGATGGTTAAAGGCAGGCAGCACCGATTTTCTAACACAATCGCTTTATCTCATAATCCAGAAGCAATCAGATCGTCAAAGAACCCATCAGTTTGAATACGAACAGCTAGAAAGCCTATCTGTGCTTTTTGAACAGTTAGGAAGATCTCTAAAGTATCTTCACATCCGAGGGGTCACTTTGAACATTTGGACTCTTTACAATATTCTTCGTCAAACTCCCAGTCTCCATGTACTCAAGATAATTGATGAGGCTTCCATTGGCGGCTGGAGTTTTGAGTATTTTGAACTTCCTGATATTTCTGCCGAAGCCCCTAAACTGTCACAAAATTTGGTTCTTAACTCTCGTTAATACTAGCATGCATAAAAGTAGATGGCTCATTATACTTTTGCTAGGAAATTTGTACATTGAGTTAAGATACACGGGTAATTTTAATTTTGACATTGTAATGTACCCAATGGGGTTTGCAGCTCTAGAAAACCTCAAATTGAGGATCGTAAACTTGTCGAGCTACAACATCCCAATGACAAACCTAAAGCGGCTCTCTATTGAAATTGTACAAACTGTACAACAAATTGCTTGATTAATTCTGAGTTCGTTTCGCCTTGCGGCATACACCAAGAATAGAGTTGGGGCAGAACGTGTATTTTCAAAACCACCCAAAATTTGGGTTTTAATTTTTTGAATAAATACTACTACTACAAAAAAGTGTAAAAATAAAACCACAAGCCACCACTTGTAAAACATGACTCATACACCCTGGCTTCATGTAGAACTACTTAACAAAAAATTCCATGGTTCTCCGCGCAGGTTGAACACAGAAATGTAAAATATCGAAACACGAATTTTTTTTACAACGAAGCCGTGACTCACAAAGTGCTTAAAAATTTAATTTGAAGGAGCAATCGGCACTCAGCAATTGGCATTCCAAAATATTAAACTTTAAATTTTTGACGGCTACTTCTTCTCTGTAATATACCATTTAAGTCAAGAGATATGTAATTTACAAATTCGTCCAAATTATGAAAATATTTAAAGCCGTCCTTGTGCCCTAGAGGTTGAAGATATATAAAATGTTTGAAGGCATGTCTGAAACAGCACACTTTATATTACTTTATTAGCTCATGAATTGGATTGTGCCTAGTCAGGTTTTGAAAATTTCAGCAACTCAAAATTCTATTTGTCAGGAAAAGCAGTGTTTGAACTTTCCAAGGAAAAATGATCCGTACAAAATAAATCAATAAAATAAATTTTCTGGCCCACTGAAAGTTAAGTAGGAATTGCATGGCCTTTCGAATAAGACATTGTTCGAGTCAATGCGTCATTTGGTTTCTTAACTACAAGCGATTAAAATTTGTGTCCCGACTTCTCGCGTTCTACTTTACTCCCTTAAATTCTTTCCTTAAATACTTTAAAACTTACATAACAAATTCCACAACCAATTTATTCACGACAGAATAGCTTTCAACCTTAAACATTCAAGCAAAATTAAAAAAGGATTGTTAAATAATTTTTAAGATCAATGAATTCGCTTAGGAACAGTGGCAACTGTTTATATATATAATCAAAACTGGAATATGTATAGGTTTTTTTTTTTAGTGTGGTTTACTTCATTGCTTTTCTTATTCTTGATCTAGAGAAAGCGCTTTCTACCTTCTCAAAATTCCATCCAATTGCCACTGTTCCTAAGGAATTCATTTGATTAAAAAATTTAACATCCTTTTTTAATTTGTTCTTGAATGTTTAAGTTGAAAGCTATTCTGTTGTGAATAAATTGGTTGTGGAATTTGTTATGTAAGTTTTTAAAGTATTTAAGGAAAGAATTTAAGGGGAAGTAAAGTAGACGCGAGAAGTCGGGACACAAATTTTAATCGCTTGTAGTTAAGAAACCAAATGACGCATTGACTCGAAACAATGGCTATATTCGAAAGGCCATGGCAATTACTCAACTTTCAGGGCCGCAGAACATTTATTTTATTGGTTTAGTTTGTACGGATCATTCTTCCTTGGAAAGTCAAACACTGCTTTTCCAGACAAATAGAATTTTGAGTTGCTGAAATTTAAACACCTGACTAGGCCACAATCAAATTCATGAGCTATAAAGTAATATAAAGTGTGGCTGTTTCAGACATGCTTCAAACATTTTATATATCTTCAACCTCTAGGGCACAAGGACGGCTTTAAATATTTTCATAATTTGGACGAATTTGTAAATTACATATCTCTTGACTTAAATGGTATATTACAGAGAAGAAGTAGCCGTCAAAATTTTAAAGTTTAATATTTTGGAATGCCAATTGCTAGTGAGTGCCGATTGCTCCTTCAAATTAAATTTTTAAGCACTTTGTGAGTCACGGCTTCGTTGTAAAAAAAATTCGTGTTTTCGATATTTACATTTCTGTGTTTCAACCTGCGCGAGAACCATGGAATTTTTGTTAAGTAGTTCTACATGAAGCCAGGTGTATGAGTCATGTTTTACAAAGTGGTGGCTTGTGGTTTTATTTTTACACTTTTTTGTAGTAGTAGTATTTATTCAAAAAATTAAACCCAAATTTTGGGTGGTTTTGAAAATACACGTTCTGCCCCAACTCTATTCTTGTGTATGCCGCAAGGCGAAACGAACTCAGAATTAATCAAGCAATTTGTTGTACAGTTTGTACAATTTCAATAGAGAGCCGCTTTAGGTTTGTCATTGGGATGTTGTAGCTCGACAAGTTTACGATCCTCAATTTGAGGTTTTCTAGAGCTGCAAACCCCATTGGGTACATTACAATGTCAAAATTAAAATTTACCCGTGTATCTTAACTCAATGTACAAATTTCCTAGCAAAAGTATAAATGAGCCATCTACTTTTATGCATGCTAAGTATTAACGAGAGTTAAGTTAACCAAATTTTTGTGACAGTTTAGGGGCTTCGGCAGAAAATCAGGAAGTTCAAAATACTCAAAACTCCAGCCGCAATGGAAGCCTCATCAATTATCTTGAGTACATGGAGACTGGAGTTTGACGAAGAATATTGTAAAGAGTCCAAATGTTTCAAAGTGACCCTCGGATGTGAAGATACTTTATAGATCTTCCTAACTGTTCAAAAAGCACAGATAGGCTTTCTAGCTGTTCGTATTCAACTGGATGGGTTCTTTGACGATCTGATTGCTTCTGGATTATGAGATAAAGCTGGTGGAACTTCTCATACCTCAGTTATAAGGTTGTTGGGAGTTAGCATCACAATCCATTTCGGAACTAAAGAATACGACTCATTGTTGACGAAATCCGTTGTATACCACTTTTTGTTTGGTACAATTATCTTCTGGCCAAGCGCTGAAGAAGCTAAATTGCTCGCGAGCGATGGCAATCAAATCTGCAGATAAATACTGCACCTCAATACTCGCTTTCTGATGATTCGCGTTGAAAGTGAATAAATTGATGGAAGTCAATTTTTGTAACGGAATACAATTGAACATCAGTTAAGATTTTCGCATTTTAGAAAGTAAGTTTGCTCATTATACTCTCACTTCAGACTAAAGTCATTGACTAAACGCATGCAATCTCTGGATTAATCAACAGTCAAAAGTACTTTTTTCTCACATTCACTCTCCTTCACAATCTTTCAATATAATTTTGCGCTTGAGTTGATGACGACAAAAATATCATTAGTCAGCTTTAATCCGTCTTTTTTGCTTCTTGCCTTCTACTCCCAACAACAATGCCTTGCTAATGTGTACATCAGTACACTTCCTTCAGGCAATCATATTGTGTGAAAAGAATATTTCAATGACAAGGTAATACAATTTTAGTGGGCCCGCGAGAGATAAGCTTAGGCAAAATATGTTCCTGATGTAGTTTTTTGATGCTGAAAAAAGCGATGGTGTTTTAGTTTTTTTGTAAAACTCAATTTTGAATTTACACGTTAAACTGTATGAGGCAAATATCATGGCCGTATTTCATATAGTTTTGCCGTTTAAGACCTTATTTTTATAATTTGTAGGTTGGTTTTGCAGTGAAACATCTTATTATGCTTTAAAAGTTACATATTAAATAGATTTGGGTTCCTAAATTAACAAAATTATGCCAAACCACGTATGCGGAAGCACGCAAAACTGCGGGGTTCGGCTTTCTGAGATTTAAACGTAATAAATTCAAAATATCAGTTTTACAAAAAACTAAATACGCCATCGTAATCCAGCATAAAAAACTACATCAGAGCCACTATTTTGGCTAAGGCTTAATCTCTCGCGGCAGCTAAAATAGTATACCTTGTGAGTGTGAAATCGTCCTTTAACGCATTCACGTGGAGATTGTGAACGTGGTAATGCGAAATGGAAAAGTCTAAAAAGAGCTTGGAACAACTTGTAAGACTAAAAAATGGAAACTGATTTCGGGGAAAATCATCCACTTTTGGAAACTTTAAAAATTTGAATTGAAGTTTTTAGTCGGCAGAAGTCTGAAAATAATGCATGACTATATTAGTTTGTTATACAAAATTTGAAAATAACTTAATTATGTTATATAGTTAGACATAGATCTGGATCTGTTTTTCTGGTAAAAAGGTCTTTGAATAAACAACCAATAATATTAATAATAAATATATTGCGTTGTATATTCTGTTATGTATTCACAAAAATAGCTTTCCAATACCTTGAAAATTACTAATTTATTATGGCCATATTGTTAGCATTAGTTTCGATTAGGTTACAAGATTCGAGAAGGTGTTTAAGAAAATGACATTCCCTTTTCTTCGTTTGCAAAACGCCCCTCTTTTCATCACATTTTAGTACTCATGTGCGATACGCAAATGCTTGTAATTTAGTGTTTTGATTTAATGTTTTTCACCAAAGCTATAATCATGCTGAAAACCGAGACCAAAATTCTTATAAGTGCCAAAGGAAGGGAGTATTGCAATTTTTCTTGTTATTGCCATGAATTTGTAAGATTTTTATTTTATTTGAAGGGGATTTCAAGACTGAATCAATTTCAAGCATGAATATTTATAACCTGATTGTGGAGAAAGAGAATGTTTTGCATCTGTTTTCGTATCTCGCGATTTTCCGATGTGATGATAATTCACAGGGGAAATAATATAATTTATGCCGTTCAAAAGTTACATATCTTCAACCAATAATGAGAAAATACCGACTGATGGGCAAGGGAAATGCCTGGTCAAAGTAAAGGCATGCTGTATTTTTGTTCTCTTCTTCAATTCGTATTTAGTTTGATGTTTTCATAAAGACTAATTGGCGCTCTCGGTAATCAAGGTTTCTGATTCAGTTGCGTATTTATTTTGGCATAAATTTTGAAATCCACACATGTTTTACCAAAAATAATTTTGGTGTTGTCCGCTTTTCGTTTCCTACGGCTACGGAAGCGACGTCACAGAAAAAACAAAAGTAAGTCTCAAACAATATTAGGCGTGAAATTGTTTGTTGTAAAGACTTTCCAGTGGTGACGACGTAGGTAAACTTTTCAATTCCACAAAAAAATTATAGCAACATATTCGAAGAATAAACTGGAAATGTATTACATGTGCAGCAACAGAAGATTGTAAATGTCAAGGCTATATATGTGTTAATTACTACCAATTTGCTTCATAATCCAGGAAGTAGAATCACTTTGGCCTATGAATACAGCTGAAGCGAAAGCTCGATTTCAGACTAAGGATTTAAAAACATATTTGAGGTTTTAAACAAGAACCACAGGCCAAGAAATAGATAAATAAATAAATTGCAATTTTATTATTTGAAACAAAGAGAGCTCTTCAGTCAATGTCATCTGAACCAAATTATTTCAATTGTATCAATTGATTATGTCAAGTTGGATTCCTAAACTCTAGCACTTAAAGCGCATCCAAATGGTATTAATGATATACAAAATGCGAGTAAATGTAGCATAATTTTTATTTGCAATTTATATGTGGTTGAATGTCATAAAATATTTTGAAATGCATGTTTTCAGAATTTATTATTATATTACTATTTTAAATATTGGTTTCATTGCTTTTAACTTACATAATTAATATTAGGACAGAAATGGTCAGGAAAAATTCAGCTCTCTAGAAACCGTTTTTTCAAATTTGCCATAGGCCTTCCCAAGTCTCCTGCAGATAGTAAGTGTCCATGTTTTGATAATTTACTTAATTCAGGCCTTTTTATATTTTTGAAATTGCTAGATTAAAAATTAGTTTCCTAATTCATAATTTGATCTAGTAAGCTTTGACATAAACTGTTCGATACATTCTTTTGAGACATTTAATAAGGTGATAATGCATTTTTTAAATGCAATGACAGAATACCAGAACCCAAGCACTATAGATTGTCTAATTTCATAAATGAAAAACAAATACATGAAAAATGTAACAGCAAGCACATGTAGAATACAGTGACATAATTCCCATCCCAAGGATAGTTTTGCCAATTTTTCATTC
>LJIJ01005083.1:0-12741 GCA_001718145.1 Orchesella cincta
GGCCCGATCTTTTTTGTGCACATACGAGGACACACTGGTGAAAAACTGTTTCAATGCTTTTTTTGCAAGAAGCGACTCTCAAAGTCACAAAACCTCTACGGACACATCCGATCTATTCACATAAGAGAAAAGCCTTTCTTTTGTTAGAATGTCCACTATCATATCCAAATGCTCGCGGCTCAAATATCATGTTAATAAACACCACAAAAAATAAACAAAAAAAGTTAATAAAAAAGGTAACGGGTGCATTCCCCGTAAAAATATGTACTTTCTCAGTTGTTACCACCTTATTGAGTAAGTGAGGACAGTGAGTTTACCATAACTTTAGAAAATTCTGTTATTTAAATCAAATATGCCATATTTTTTTTTATGTTTGTATGTTTCTTTTTGCGTTCCTTCATTGCGAGAAAGGTCAAAAGATTAAAAATTCGTCGAACATAAATGTAAGTTCTTTGTTCGCTGTTTTCATTCATGTATATAATAGACACGTGACAAGGAATGAATTTTTAACTACTGAAATAAAAAAGTTTGTTAACATATTTGTTCAATTGAACCTTTCTAATTTTATTTGAATATGGTAAACACCAGAGCCAGTGTTTGAAATTTTCCGGCAATATTTTTATTTTGCCACTGTTGGTAATAAATGAAAATATTGGCAATAATGACTGGTAATAGTTGACAATATTTCCCACATATAAAGTACATGGATATGTCACACAGTAGGGCAATGGCATTACATTTATATTACATTACACAGGGCAACTACATTTTCCCTATTACAGTAAACTGTTTGGATTAAAGCTTTTAAATGATCACGGTTGAGTTTAAAATTAGTCTCCAGTACTCCGAGGAGCATGAAAAATATTGATATTGATCTATTTAATTAATAATTTAAAACATTCAAGTAATCTTGGACACTTATTGTAAAAATTTCCGACAATACTTCCTTACTTTGTCAGTCAAATGCTAGCAATGCCGGCTATTGCAGTCATGCCATTTTATTGCGATTCCCGAATACTGATCAGAGCATTTGCGAGTAACAAAACTATTCATAATTCGCCGTCCATGATGGTTTGAAATGTGTTTTTAAACCACTTAAATGAATCTCCTGATACACATATATGTGGCACTTGCAAAATTTCTCGTCAAAATACATGCCAGCATGCCATATCACCCCCAAAAACACTTTCCACAAACCACACAAATACACAAGTGACCAACCACATTGCTTATGAGCCTAAATTGCAGCGCGAACATACTACTGACTGCGATGCGGTTTTTCCATTGCGTATGAATGTGGAATATGACGGAGGCTCAGCCCCTTTTTCTCACAAAACAAACAAGGCATGGTTGGAATACTGGAATAAAGAGAATCATATCCTCATTGACATCGGTTACGTCTTCAACTTTTCATTCTGCTCAGTTTTATGCACGGCACAGCGATGTTTCTCGTGAGTTTTCCGAAACAGACCAGATTGGTATGGAACATCACGCGCCCTCTCTTTCGTACGAATCGGGTTATGCGCAATATCCGGCCATACCGAAGAAGTGCAGGATGTCCCGATAGTAATTGGTCTTATAACAATCTTTACCATTTCTTTGCCTTCCACAATAAAAACGGCTTGGTTGAGCTTTTGAAATTTTTACGTAAACTACAATTTAGCTACACTAACAATCCAAATTTTCTCCCCTCTTTTGTTTTCGAAGGACGGAAAGTAAAAGCGCCCTCTACGTTTGGGAAAAAACTGCGTTAAAAACGATTTCGCATTTGAATAGACTTTCGCCCTTCCACGTTTCAATTCCAGCCCATCGATTGACGTGGAAGAAAGACGGGATGGTGTTGATCCTGCGAATGATTTAGCCAGCAAGCTTCACATCCGAAGCCTTCTCTCTCACATTGTGCTATCGTCGTAGTGCAAGGTAAACTGAAACCCCCTGCTAAATTGTTACTTTCTCCAAGCAAGTTAAACACCATGACTTTCTTAATTGGAATTCAAATCCGATAAATGGGGCGCTTTCTCATCTCAATGTTATTTACTGTCTCTTTAATTTCTGACATGGATGGACAATCATTATCTTTAAATGTTTTCAAAAGTGTGTGTTTTTAAGCCATACTCTTACCTTTCCGCACTCTGTTTTCAACAGTGGATACCACGTGTAATCATTAATATGCCACTACGCTGATACACATCAATGAAAAGGGGAAGAAGCGAGAAACAAGGGCCGTCGACGGGTTGGCAACATGCCCATTTGGCGTTTCTTATGGTGCACAACAAACTCACAATTTAACAATTCACATCATACCCTTGCTACGCTCAATATACATCTCTCATTTGGGTAATGCCATACAAGTGGGGACCAAAGTTTTTTGGCCGTACATTTTTGGGGTCCCCTTTGATTAAACACCAGTCTTTCTGTTTACATGTGTGCGTATACCAGCTATGTAGCTTTGCAGCTTGTAAAATCCAAAACATCACATCACATTGTCAAGTGAGCCAGAACACTACACTCTCTCCACTACCAAAACTTATAATTTCCGTCTGATTCATTATAGTTTATTCGACTTTCAAAGTTTCTTCTGTACTACCATCCACGATGAACTCCTCCACAAGAACTAGACCCTGTTGGGTTGAAGTTACAAAACTAACTAAATCGGAGATAACGAAATGGACGCGTTCAACTTACAACCTACCAGTTCCTGCTGGTGAGTCCGTCCGTCCGAAGAAAAAGAAACACGTTTCAACAAAACGAGAATATAAATGTGCAGTTTGTGGGAAAGTGTTTGATAATCGGAGCGTTCTATCAAGACACTATAATGTTCATACTCGTGAAAGGCCGTATCAGTGCCCTGTATGCTCAAAACCTTCTGCAAGGACAGAAACCGTGACTGCGCATTTAAAAGTACACACAGGTGAAAAGCCGTTTTCGTGCACTGATTGCGATGCCTCGTTTGCTAGAGCAACAAGTCGCAAGATTCACATGAAGTGGAAACATAGCATTGGCAATGGAGTGAAATGCACAGTCTGTTCTAAAGAGTATCCAACCAAACCTATACTGAAAATCCACATGAAAACACATTCAACTAAAAAACCATTCTCCTGTCTGTTCTGTGAAACGCTCAAGCTCAAATAACTTATTCAGCATTATTTAATAAACAAAAATTGAATGGGACCATTTCTTGGCAAGATTAATATATACACCAAATTGATTTGACATGAATGATTTTGAAGATGAAAATTCAAAATACATATAAATGATAACTATCGTCAAACCTGCATATATGATTTATAAAAGATATTTATATATATGATCCTGCAGCTCAAGTTTAATAATGTTGCAAAATGAAAACCCTTACAGGCATCTGGAAATCTAACAAGTCAACAACTGAGCCCTCCAACCAAGAAGATATCATGCCATTAACACCGGAACCTGTTAACTATTAAATTATTTTACAATTTTTAATAGTTCAATTGCAAAAAGCGACCTAAAAGTTTATAGAAGCATTAAAACTCAACTACCAACTTAATCAAGGGATCAAATCTACACACTTCCCATCAACAAAGAATAAGAAGTTAAAACACCACTAAATCAGAGGACAAACACATACTCTCACTACCACTAAATCAAGGGATCAAGCCCTACGAACTCGACTACATCATACAGGATAAACCTACAACCCCTTCAGTTATCGTCGAAAAACAACTCTAGCTCCAAAACACTTCCCAAACGACTGGGACAATCGCTTAATCCTTAGCGCAATGAACGCCAACGCACTAAAACTCTAACTACCCATAAAAAACAACCACGGCTCTAAGCAAAGTGACAAATAAAACTAACCTAATAAACAATACAATGGAAAAAACTTACTGAAATTTACGTGCAATTAAATATAAATCCTCCTTGCAGTCTACAGTATACCCAGCCATTTTACTGGACCAGAGTAATGAACGATGAAGCACTCCGGGGCGAAAAGCAGTGGGACCCATGGCCAGGGGCTTGGAATCTTACAGAGGGTACCACTCTGAGTAACTGCCACCGATATTGGCTCATTATTTTGAATACTGCTCATTTTTAATGTAACATCGAGTTAATGAATTCTTGCCATGAGGCACTCATTCAAGAAAAAATTTTAAATACGAATAGGCACTTCCGCTAATGTAATGGAATCGGAAACATTATAAATAATATATGAGTCCCATGGTTTGGAAAATTTCGACCGTTTAATCACATCCAATCATATAATGTAGTTATTCAAATAGTATTATACTGGTCACATCTAAGATCGTCCCATTGCATTGACGTAAGCGTAAGTGCTATTGGTAATTTAAAAAAAATGTTTTCTCCGAAATGACTGCCATGGCAAAGGAATCACATGTAACTACGGTAGTTTCACATAAAAATGAGCACGTATGCAAAATATGAGCAAAATCGGCGGGTTACTTCAGAAGTGGTACCCTCGTTAGTGATGCCGTCTTCTCCACATTCATAATTGCGTTTCTTTCTATCATGTTGCATATCAGTTATTTGAAATTTTTCCTACCTTCCTCCTCCTGGTACTAGCATTGCACCCAATTGGCTCATAGTTATAAGGCAAAAAGGTTGAGTTAAAGTTGTAGTTGTTTGACAATAAAGATGTGTTGGCTGCGGCCATGACTCTTCCAATAAGTTCTTAACCTTTTTTCCTGGTTATGCCGATGGTGGAACTTAGGACCACTGAGCAGAAATGACGCTACTTCGGCAACACGTAACTTGACACAAAGCTAGAATACTTGTGTCAAAAATGGCTTCACACGTTGTTTAACGTTAAAACATTCAAATTTACATACTATAGGTTGTACGGAATAACGGAATAAATATTAGCATTTTTTAAATTTCCAGCTCAGCAAAAAACTCAATTTCAAAGTTTGGTTTCAATATCCGTTTTCATGGTCTCAGCAGTGCCCGTCCTAGCGTTGGTCCGGCCTGTCACACTTTTTAAAAGTCCGGATTTTTATGCAAAAAGTTCATTGCGCACAGGCTTGTCAAACTATAGAACAAATATCGAAATTAGGCATTTCCTATTTTATTCATTTACTGTTATTTATTTTACGTTTTACTGTCTATCAGCCGTACCAAAAGGAATTGCTCAAAAATATCCTGAAAACGTAGAATTTATTTAGAAATAAGTAATCTGTCTTCATTTTCGACCTGTGGTACGGCCTATTCAGCGGTACGGCCTGTCGCAGCCGTGACACCAACTGACACCACCGGACGGGCCCTGGTCTCAGGTAAATATATCTTTTTGGCAAACTTAGTCGATTTATTCACTTATTTAATTTTGTTTGCCATCAAAATGTTTCGTGTCTTAACAAATTGTTATTCTAAAATAAATTGTTTTTAGGTGTCATAAATTGGTTCGTGCTGTGAAAATTGATAATAATAATAATAATTTATTGTAAATTAGATTATTATTATTATTTTAAGTGTTAAATTCTCGTAATGGGTTACTTAAGTTTATGATTAAGAACCCCAATTATTGACACGCCTTTAATTTAGTTGACATGACAGGAAATTGGAATACCTTGAAAGTTTCAGCTTCTAAATATCCGCAAGATCTATTGTACACGAATTTTGCGATTACAAATTTTCTTCGGACAATGTTTCCAGTGTAACATGTATTTGCGGATAGCTCAGTTTACTTTAGAACTTGCTTAATCCAGTAAGGGTTTTAGCTTCGTTTTTACATATATTTTGGTTTGTTCGAAAATTATCTCTTATCTACTTCAAAACCATGTGTTATATTCTAATTGCGTTTAACTTTCTATGACTAAAGTAAACTAAAGCTTTTATCTAAGCATAGTTTATGTTAACTTTTTCCATTACACTCAATAAGAAAAATTAAAAAATAAATCCAAAAATCCATTTTAATACCGTTTATAGGTTTGTCCTAAAGTTTAGGATTTCTCTCAACACTAAAAACGAAAAACTAATAATATTTGGCCAGAAAAGCCTTGCAAATTCTCCGACATATGGATATCATGATTACCGCAAGCCAACATTCAGCGATTATACTTCATCTTGGAGTTCTTCTACAAATCGTTTGTGTTGAAAGCACACTGATTACACTGGAAAAGGAAACTGGATATGTTTCACGATTGCAGCGTTAACATCGTCATGAACGAATTGTAAACAAAGTAAGGACAACATAGTTATTTTAACATTTTAGACTCCTAATAAAAGAATGAAACTCTCTGAGGCAAAAAATATGTATTTCTTGGGTAACTTTTTCTCTCAAAATTTAAAAACAATCGCACTACGTAATTATCTTCTTAAATTTTTCATTTTTGTGTGATCCTTAAGATGCTACTTTTAAGTGGTAATTGGGTTTCATCTTTTTTTGCAGAAATTAATGCTTAAAACAGAAACAAGCGGTTATTTACTAAGCCTTGGTAATAAAGATCCCATTCTACAGTAGAGGTCAATGTTAATTATCTCTATAATGTAGCCAATAAATTCGCTGTTAATTGAATGATTTTACAGAATAGCAGCGTACTCGCGATCACTATGAAATGAAGCCACTGCATTATCCAGTTATACTACTCTCACGATACGTTTCAAAAACCAGGAAACGTTCCTTCAAAAAAATCAAAGCTTAATGACATGGACGAAGAAACGCTTTGCCTTTAGCCGGACAGTGTTTCAAATTTCTTACTTCACCCCACCACAAAAGCAACTGCTTTGTACAAGTTTACATGGATCCAAATGGCTGCAACAAATGGGCCCCAACTCAATTCCATTCCACGGATATTCTCTTCGTAAATATATACGACAGTACTGTGACTTCCCTTTTTCCACAATATTTGACTACAGAGTTCAGACTGATAAAAGTCGCATTCCTTATCGCTTTTCCGACAGGCCTTTACTTTGTTCAAGTGGAATTAGCCAAGCAATCTCTTATTACGAATGTATGTCTTTCAGGACATTTCAATGTCCCTTATCGATATGTACTGGATGACGGATATAGGATTGGTAGTACCAATACCGCAATAACAAGATTCATATTTGTATTGAGTATAAAGACGACGCAGTCCTACATACCTACCTACACACTAGCTTTTAAGGGCTTTAACTACAGATGCAACTTAGATGAGATAGAGGCACTACCGTCTCCAATATTTGAAAAATTTGAGCCGGCTGTACGAAACCAAGGAGCTAAATTTGATAACCTTCGTCCCGATAGTTTGCAAGTGTCAATAATATATAACAATATACGTTCAAATTTCCGAAGCAGAAAGTTGAGTACCTTTTAAACTGGAATGAAAGCGAAGCTAACCTGCAGCTAGTGTTTAATCAACTGATATTTACCAATGTTACGTACAAAAATATAATTGGAGCTAACGATAGAGATTTTGATGTAGGGCGTTTTTTGTTTTCCGAAATTCGCAGCAGTTTAGAAATCCATCAAATTACTGAAGTTTCCTACAACACGAAGGGACATTTTGTCCACTTCATCACATGCACTCTACCAATAATCCTGGAGTTCTGTCACTACTTGGCTATATATCCGCATTTGATTTGGCAACATGGATGACGTTACTTTTTGGGGGAATTGGATGTGGAGTCCTTTTAACAAAATAATGATAGCACAACGAAACCGTCATGCACGGATTGGATGCCAATTACATTTGCCTACAGTTTCTTGACAAAGAACCCGCTGCATACAAAGGGAAAGATGGATTGGTGGCTCATGATTCTAGCTGCAGTTGTCATTTCGTTTTTCTACCAAGGAGAAAATATCAACCAGCTGACTGCGCCGCTTGATTCAAAAAAGTTGGAGCGCTTTGACGAGAATTCTGAGGGGGAAAACTTCACAATATTTCTCCATTTGTTGACTCCGAGGTTAACAAAGCCAATTTGTAAGCTAATGAAAATTTAGTCTTGGACTAGATGCTAATTATCTAAACGTGGGTTATCCATCCACGGACACTCTTTTGGGCTCTATATTATTTTAGACACTGGAATGATACCCAACATGGTGCTCGATACAAGTTGGTAATAAATAAAAACGATGATTATTTCGAAGTAAAAGCACCCTGATTATATGATTGAGCAGACTGCGAAGTGTGGGAAAAATAATATATGTGGATACTTGGGAAAACGTAGTGTGAAAGTTAAGTCAAAACTTCCTTTGCACGGAGTGAATAAACTTGATATTGCGGTAAGTAAAGAGCCCTATGGCTACATGTATGAGAATTGGCAATTTCTCTCGGTTCAATTGCAGCTAATTACGTTGCTACTAGATTAAGGTCTTACACCACTCAGGGTTGGCTGAGCTTTGGATGAATTGGTCGCAAAGAATCAAAACTATGGAATGATATGGTAACTGACGAAAGAAACTCAACGCGTAATTTAAGCGGACTTTGCTATGCAGAGTATTTCGCTGTTGTACTTTTACATTCATGTTACACTCGCCTTATAGACGCCTGTGCCACTATGCAGCTGTACTTTTATATTTAGTGGTTTAAAGCAATGTCTCACCTCAATATAAACGATGCACAGGCTCCTATAAGCAGTGTAACATGAATGTAAAATACAACAGCGAAATTACTCTGCATAGAAAGTCCGCTTAATTTACGCGTTGAGTTTCTTTCGTTAGTTACCAAATCGGTCCATAGTTTGATTCTTTGCGACCAATTCATCCAAAGCTCAGCCAACCTGAGTGGTGTAGAGATCTTAATCTAGTAGTAACGTAATTAGCTGGCAATTGAATGCGGAGAAATTGCCAATTCTCATACATGTAGCCATAGGCTCTTTACTTACCGCAATATCAAGTTTATTCACTCCGCGCAAAGGAAGTTTTGACTTAACTTCCACAACGTTTTCCCAAGTATCACATATATATTTTTCCCACACTTCGCAGTCTGCTCAATCATATAATCAGGGTGCTTTACTTCGAAATAATCATCGTTTTTATTTATTACCAACTTGTATCGAGCACCATGTTGGGTATCATTCCAGTGTCTAAAATAATATAGCAGCCCAAAAAGCGTGTCCGTGGATGGATAACCCACGTTTAGATAATTAGCATCTAGTCCCAAGACTAAATTTTCATTAGCTTCCAAATTGGCTTTGTTAACCTCGGAGTCAACAAATGGAGAAAATATTGTGAAGTTTCCCCTCATAATCTCGTCAAAGCGCTCCAACTTTTTTGAATCAAGCGGCGCAGTCAGCTGGTTGATATTTTCTCCTTGGTAGAAAAACGAAATGACAACTGCAGCTAGAATCCATGAGCCACCAATCCATCTTTCCCTCTGTATGCAGCGGGTTCCTTGTCCCAAAAGAACACTGTAGGCAAATGTTACTGGCATACAATCCGTGCATGACGGTTTAGGTGTGCTATCAATTATTTTGTACAAAAGGACTCCGCATCCGATCCCCCCAAAAAGTAACGTCATCCATGTTGCCAAATCAAATGCGGAAATATAGCCAAGTAGTGACAGAACTCCAGGATATTTGTAGGAGTGCATGTGATGAAGTGGACAAAATGTCCTTTCGTGTTGTAGGAAACTTCTGTAACTTGATGGATTTCTAAGCTGCTGCGAATTTCGGAAAACAAAAAACGCCCTACATCAAAATCTCTATCGTTAGCTCCAATTATATTTTTGTAAGTAACATTGGTAAATATCAGTTGATTAAACGAGCTGCAGGTTAGCTTCGCTTTCATTCCAGTTTAAGAGGTACTCAACTTTCTGCTTAGGAAATTTGAACGTATATTGATTATATATTATTGACACTTGCAAACTATCAGGACGAAGGTTATCAAATTTGGCTCCTTGGTTTCGTACAGCCGGCTCATATTTTTCAAATATTGGTGACGGTAGTACCTCTATCTCATCTAAGTTGCATTTGTAGTTAAAGCCCTTAAAAGCTAGTGTGTAGGTAGGTATGTAGGACTGCGTCGTCTTTGAATACTCAATACCAAATATGAATCTTGTTATTGCGGTATTGGTACTACCCAATCCTATATCCGTCATCCAGTACATATCGATAAGGACATTGAAATGTCCCTGTAAAGACATAGATTCGTAATAAGAGATGCGCTTGGCTAATTCCACTTGAACAAAGTAAAGGCCTGTTCGGAAAAGCGATAAGGGAATGCGACTTTTATCAGTCTGAACTCTGTAGTTCAAATATCGTGGATAAAAGGGAAGTCACAGTACTGTCGTATATATTTACGAAGGGAATATCCGTGGAATGGAATTGAGTTGGGGCCCATTTGTTGCAGCCGTTTGGATCCATGTAAACTTGTACAAAGCAGTTGCTTTTGTGGTGGGGTGAAGTAAGAAATTTGAAACCCTGTCCGGCTAAAGGCAAAGCTTCCTCTGCGTCACATGTCATTAAGCTTTGATTTTTTGATGTAACGTTTCCAGGTTTTTTGAAAAGGTACCGTGTAAGTATAACTGGATAATGCAGTGGCTTCATATCATAGTGATCGCCGAGTACGCTGCTATTCTGTAAAATCATTCAATTAACAGCAGATTTATTGGCTACATTATATAGATAAAATTAACATTGACCTCTACTGCAGAATGGGATCTTTATTACCAAGCTTAAGTAAATAACCGCTTGTTTCTGTTTTAAGCATTAATTTCTGCAAAAAAGATGAAAACCAATTACCACTTAAAAGTTGCTTTTTTAGGATTAACACAAAAAAAGAATACTATAAGAAGATAATTACGTAGTGCGATGTTTTAAATTTTGGAGAAAAAGTTAAAAGAAATACAAATTTTTTGCCTCAGAGAGTTTCATCTTTTATTAGGAGTCTAAAATGTTAAATAACTATGTTGTCCTTACTTTGTTTAAATGTCGTTCATGACGATGTTAACGCTGCAATCGTGAAACATATCCAGTTCCTTTTCCAGTGTAATCAGTGTGCTTTGAACACAAACAATTTGTAGAAGAACTCCAAGATGAAGTATAATCGTTGAATGTTGGCTTGCGGTAATCATGATATCCATATGTCGGCTTTTCTGCCACAAATATTATTAGTTTTTGTTTTTAGTTTTGAGAGAAATACCTAACTTTAGGACAAAACTTATAAATACGGATTTAAAATGGATTTTGGATTTATTTTTAACACTTTCTTCTTATTGAGTGTAATGGAAAAGTTAACATAAACTATGCTTAGAATAAAAGATTTAGTTTACTTTAGTCATAGAAAGTTAAATACAATTAGAATATCAACACATGGTTTCGAAGTAGATTAATTATAAGAGGTAATTTTCGTACAAACCAAAATATATCTAAAACCCTTACTGGATTGAGCAAGTTCCAAGTAAACTGAGCTATCCGCAAATACATGTTATACTGGAAACATTGTCGAACTAAAAATCGATTAAACGCAAAATTCGTGTAAAATACATCTTGCGGATAGTTAGGAGCTGAAGCTTTCAAGGTATTCTAATTTCCTGTCATGTCAACTAAATTAAAGGCGTGTCAATAATAATTTGGTTCCTAATCAAAAACTTAAGTAGCCCAGTAAGAGAATTAAACACTTAAAAAATCGCCCGTTGGGTAATCTAATTTACAATAAATTATTATTATTATCAATTATCACAGCACGAACCAATTTACGACACCAAAAACAATTTATTTTAGAATAACAATTTGTTAAGACACGAAACATTTTAATGGCAAACAAAATTAAATAAGTGAATAAATCGACTAAGTTTGCCAAAAAGATATATTTAGCTTAAACCATGAAAACGGATATTGAAACCAAACTTTGAAGTCGAGTTTTGTTGCTGAGCTGGAAATTCTCAAAAATGCTAAATATTATTCCTGGTGAAAGTACAACCTATAGTATGTAAATTTGAATATTTTAAAGTTAAACAACGTGAGAAGCCATTTTTGACACAAAGTATTCTAGCTTTGTGTCAAGTTACGTCATTTTCTGACGCACAAAAACGCCATACATGTTGCCAAAGTAGCGTCATGTCTGTTCAGTGGTCCTAAGTTTCCGTCGGTTACCATCGGCATAACCGGAGAAAAAAGGTTAAGGGTTTATTGGAAGAGTCATGGCCGCAGCCATCTCATCTTTACTGTCAAAAATAACTACAACGTTAACTTAATTTTTTGCCTTAACTATGAGCCAATTGGGGCAATGCTAGTACCAGGAGGAGGGAGGGTAGTAAAAATTACAAATAACTGATATGCAACATGAAAGAAACACAATTATGGATGTGGAGAAAGACTGAAGCCCTCCCATTCGCGAAGCCTGGTCCATTCGGCCTCATTGCTTTACCACTCCGTTCCACTACCTGGTCTCAGAGAAAACAATGAGCTGGGCATACTTGTACAGACTTGACAAAGGAGAGAATAATCATATTAATTGCAGATAAAATTCCCAGTAATGTTTTTACCATTGTATTGGTTATATTAGGTTACGTTTAATTTGTAGACCTTTGCTTAGAGCCGTGGTTGTTTTTGTTTGGGTAGTAGAGTTTTTAGTATCGTTTGCGTTCCATTGACGCTAAAGAGGCATAGGCGTTGTCAGTCGTTTGGGAAGTAGGTTTTGGTAGAGTTTGTGTTTTTCGACGAAACTGAAGGGGTTGTAGAGTTTGATCCCCTTGATTGAGTGGTAGTCGAGTCGTAGCGCTTGATCCCCTTGATTTAGTGGCGTAGTCGAGTCGTAGTGTTTGATCCTCTTGATTCTACAAACATATTTCTCAATCAAAGGAATCAGAAGTTAAACTACCACTA
>LJIJ01005084.1:0-12741 GCA_001718145.1 Orchesella cincta
TTCACTTCTAGAATTCCATCCTTCACTTCCTTTCTTATAGTTGGTACAAAACTATTGAAGCACAATTTTATTTGACTCACTAGTTTGTCGTAATTATCGTGAAAAGATCCTTGTGAACTTACATTTTCACTAACATAATTTATCAACTGTCTCCAGTCAACCCCCTGTAATCCTTTACCTCTACAAACTTCTTTTGTACCTGAGTTTGAAACTTTGAGTTTACAAAAATAAAACTATGATCAGAAACCAACAAATCTTCCACTACCACCTCGATGGCACACTGTTTAGATGAGATTTTAACAAAACAAAGATCAATTAAGTTATCCAACCTTGTTGGCTGTTTGACCACCTGTTTGAAGCCATATTTACTGGCTACATTCCCTAAACTAGTCGAACTCCTGTTATCAACACACATGGTTATGTTAAAATCCCCTAAAATATAACAACTTTTTTGAGTTTGCTGAAGCCTTTCAAAACAAAGATCTAGATTTTTCACATCATTTCTTACATTATCAGTTCGGTAGACACACGCAACGTTCACTGATTTGGAATATTTGTATTGTAACGACACAGCAATTACTTCTAATGACGACGGAGGCTCCAATTAGTCCTATCAAAATGAACTTCTTTAACACTGTATTTGCTCTTAAAAACAATTGCCACTCCACCCCCTCTTTCTTTTCTATCCAATCTAACCATTTCATAGCCTTTGGGCAATGGACAAATCTCATTTTCCTCTAGCCAAGTTTCTGTAAACGCATAATACATCCAGATTATATTAATGATTATCCCTCTCTTGCAGCATCAGCTTCAGATCTCGTGGGATGGAATGGTTGACAAGATCCATTTTGAATGGCGTAGATAATTTAGTTACACTTATAACTTTTACAGTTATTCCAAACTTGAATGTACGGTTGTTTAAAATACGTCATGGCTGGAATATCAGAGTCGTAGCCTGTTGTTTTGATATCGGTATAAAGTTTTCGATAACTGTATTATTGGTGATTCCTTCCTTGTTTTCTATGTAGATGCCAATATCATCAGATGGGAATTGAAATTCTACGAAATAAAAGTTATCAGGCAACGTTAAAACACACCTGTAAAATTTTGCATTTAATAAAACATCACAAACTGAAATGTATTCTCATACATACTGTGGGAAAATGTGCAGCTCGGATCGTAATAAGGACTCGAAGCGACTGGCGTATCAACTTTCATTTGCCCCATTAAATATCCTATTTTAAACTTCAGCTCTACTGCCACGTTTGGTTTTGTGGGATGGAAAGCTGTTGCACATAAAGACAAACGCTCTATTTTTAATTCGGTAAAATAATCGTTTTCGTCAATAGTTGTGGCCGCCGTTTGCTTAAAAACAGCTGAAGCTTTATGCCACTTTCTAGATCAAGGCAGAAAGTTGCATTGGATTTTAAGATTTTAAAATCCCTACTCCAGTTACGGAATTCCCAAACACTGTGAATTTCATTTTGAGGCTCAGCCTGTAAAAACAATTAATAGGGTTACAACAGCTTCCGCTCGCAATTTTCATTGTGGTATTTGTATCACTATCAAACAACTTCTTTTGATTTTACCTGAGAAACAGCATAGTTTATATTAGAAGAATAGTATGGTTGGTGGTTCGCCATCTTCAAAAAAAAATATCTTTTTTCGGTAAATTAAGGTTGTAAGTTTTACAATCTAATTTCTTTTTATTTTACTAAAATAAAAAATTGTCTCCTGTCCTATTTGTGCTTCTTTTCCTTTTTTCGTTCTGAAAGTAACACTTGAAGCATCCCCTTCCTACTTCTTCTTCCATTTCATGCATATTAATAAAAAAGGTGAACATAAGTCTTCCAAATGCTTTATGGTTTATTTAAGTGAAAAGACATACGCATTTCACCTTGAGTCGTTCAGGTAGCAGCTTAAGTTTAAAAATAGTTGATAGGCTGCAAGGCTAAAAAAGCAGGCATAGTGTAAAGCAGTACGCAATTTTATACCCCGGCGGCGAGTCAAGAACCGGAGCATAGCACTAACACACAGCTGTAGAGCCCGTGGAATTAAATTTATAAAATTAGAATTTCAACTACTTTGAGGGACGGTTTCAGGCAAATTTGTATAATTCGACACCTAAGGGCCCAGGAACATCCGATAAGGAGAACTGGGAGGTAAAGTCAAAGGTTGACATTAAAATTAAGGATTTTCTGAAGGTAAGCCATGCACCTGTGTATCTCATATGTATTTGGGTATTTATGTACATAATACACCATGCAGTCTTATACCTTCAGAAATGAGTGAGGAAAGATCAAGAGGGAGGAAGAGGCTCTAATTGAGCCAACCTCCCCTGGTGACCAAAATATTACTATTGAGGAGGTCATGGAGGGGATAGTGCTAAATGACGAGGAGGAGGGGAACGGAAAGAAGGATGATGAGAGTGAGAACAAGGACGTACAAGAAGAGGAAGATCGACTCAAAATGCCACCACCATCGGCACCAGTCGTCTCAACTCCAGTACCATCAACCACTCCTACTCCAAACCCGCAATCAGGCACCCACGGCCCCCTTTCTTTACATTTAGTATGGCTACAGGAAGTGCTCCGACGGAAATGGAGGTAGATCCAACATCGAGTGAGAGCACTCCTAAAGCCAAGAAAACTAGACGAGGAGGGCGACAGTGGAAAAAGAGGCAAGAGAAGAGAGCAGCGATGCAAGGCACTCCAAAGAATGGAATGTGCTCATCGCCATCGGCTTCATCTTCATCCTCAGGGTCAACAGTAGTTGGAAAAAAGATAGGCATGGACGGTGCTGTTCCAAGCACATCTACAGCATGTTCCTTTTCCACACCAAAACGGAAAATCAGCGACCGATCTCCCCAATCACAAGCTGAGCCCCTGCAATTAAAATGTGGGTAGGAGCCACGCAACAAAATGGGAATAGAGGTGCAGCTGAAAGGGTTGCCAGCGGAAATGGCATTACAACGGGAGCAGGAAGAGCACACGACACCTTTGGACGTAGTGCCCCTCACCAAGGTAATGGAAATGAAAGGGGAGAAGGAAATGAAGTAGATCATGGTCAAGCTCGCGGTGCTGATGTGAATGCACGTGACCAACCAATAAATTATGAGCAAGATCGGGGTGCTAGAAGAGGAGGTAATCGTCGCGGTGCAAGGGGAGCCGGAAATGCACGTGGTCGCGGTGGAAGACAAGCACCTGAGAATGCCGCATACAGAAATGCACTTATCATTACACAAGTGTATGTGACATAAAGAGATGGGGGTCACAATCCCGTCTCTAATGATGACATGATGGCTCTCTCTAATGCGCTCATTAATGAGATTGCAAGAGAGGTTAATCCACAGAGCCTACAAATCGAGAGAACCCGATTACGTCCTGATGGAAGGATTGCTATCTCTTGTTGCAATCAGACCACAGTAGACTGGGTAAGAGCTGCAGTCGGAAGAATCTTGGAAGGGAGATACCAAGCTTGGACCCTTGATGACCTTCCTAATGACCTACGACGGAGATCCTTTTTCACTTTCATCGATGAAAGTGCACCGAATGCTCCTGCACCTAGCAATGCGGAGGTAATTCGTGTGCTTCATCATCAGAATCCCCAGTTGAGTGCTGACACCTGGACAGTACTGGAGATAAGGACTGGACGCCGGTATGGAGCACAAGGTGGGGAAAGACGTGGATTTTGGGTCAGCCTCAATATTCCACTGGGATCATTGCCGGCTCTTGGTGAGATTGGGTTTCGACCCTTTTACCAGCTAGGCAGGCTGGATGAGCTTAGACGATGTAATTGGGGGGTGCAGGGTCCACGGGGGGGCCAAAACCAACCTGAATGAAGGGTAGAGTAGTGTGGTGCAACATTGCCTATGATGATATGTGGTGTTTTATCCCACTAATTTCTGAGGCACTGTGGATTACCAAATACACAAAACTAACAACAGCCTCAGGCATGGGCATACACTACGACAAATCCAAACCGCTGGAATTGTTAACTGCTGCATATCTCTTACCCCCAATACTACCAAAGAGAATATGCGCAATACAAATCGCAGATGGTGATCGAACTAATGTCCATAAAATGCACAAACTGGTGCGTTGTGGACTAGTTCATTTCGACATTTACTTGGAGCGTTATACTACAACCAGTAAGAGATATGCACACTGTTCCCGACTTTGGTGCATTGATAATAAAGGGAATCCGTTTAAAGTATGACGATAGAGTGTATACAGTTAAACATGCATCATGCAAGAGCTGCAAAGGATAACTTGAATCAGCTTTTGATTGAAGAAACCAGATGCAGCTATATTGCACTCTTGCAGGAACCATATACATACAAAGGCGTAGTGGTTGGATTGAGGAACAGAGGTACAATCCTAGAAAATGGCACAGAATCCTCTCCACCACGTGCAGCACTTCTATTCTCCAAAGACCTACAGGCCTGGCCCCTAGTGCACCTCAGCGACAGGGACACTGCTGTGGCAGCCATCCAGATCAAAGGGGAAGAGATCGTTGTAGCATCGGTCTACATGCCGCATAACTGCTCAGAGCACCCTCCTGCTAAGCTCCGAAAGTTGGTAGACTACTGTGAAGCTAAGGGAGTGCAGCTGCTGATTGGCACCGATGCTAATTCACATCACACAATGTGGGGTGGAAACAACGTTAACAAAAGAGGCGACGAGCTGGTAGAATTTCTGGCTACCACCGACCTCCACGTTGTTAACAATGGACATCAACCAACATTTGTCACTGCTGTAAGGTCAGAGGTTCTTGACCTCACCTTGCGTCAAGCGCACTGATGTTATCCATCAGTATGTGGCGAGTGGATGAATATGACTCAATGTCTGACCATCGGGCGATACGGTTTAGCATCGATAAGTACGTGGTGCCAATCTATTATAGAAGCAAAAAGCACACGGACTGGGCTCGGTACACGGAACTAGTTGCCCCCAGACTCGATGCCATACCTATGAATACCATCGAAACACCGGATGAATTAGACAACAGAGTTGAAATGCTGACTGAAGCGATAAACATCAGTTTCAAACAAAGCTGTCCGGTGAAACGAATCAGGCCGGATAGGACTCCAACTCCTGGATGGAGCGATGACATTGCTCTCCAGAGAAGGAATCTAAGGAAACTGTCTAAACCGGCCCACTTAGCAAGAAACACACCATTGTGGGAAGAATACTGTAAAGCACGAAACGCGTACAACAATCGTGTTCGAAAGATTGGAAGAAGATCTTGGCGTAACCACTGCACCAGTATAATGGAATATTCTGAAGCCGCCAGACTCCAAAAGCTGCTGCGTAGTGACCCGCTGGCAAACTCGGCCCACTCGAGAAGCCAAATGGGGAGTACACCAGCGGCGTTGAGGAATCGCTCGACCTTTTGCTCGAAACACACTTTCCGTCTGATGCAGCCCATGGGGCTCTGGTGTATAACACCCATGAGCCCATGGAGCTGGAGGATGGAGTAATTACGGAGCATAAGGTTTCAGCAGCGATCAAATCGTTTGGATCGATGAGGGCGGCGGGTCCGGATGAAATTTTTCCGGGACTGCTAAAGCAAGCTGGAGATGTACTAACTTGTCATCTTGTAGTTATATTCCTTGCTTGTCTTCAATTTGGTTATACACCCAGTGCTTGGAGAAAGGCACGGGTTATATTTATTCCGAAACCAGGTAAACCTAGCTATCAGAAAGTAGGTTCCTGGAGACCGATCTCACTCACCTCATTCTTACTGAAGACACTTGAGCGCTTACTAGACTGGCGACTAAAAACGCCTGAACTGGTAACGCGGCTAAAGATGTCAGGTCAATATGCTTATTTGCGTGAGTCCTCCACGGAGGCAGCTTTGCATAGACTTGTTACTCTTGCTGAGAAATCTTTGAGTAATGGAGAGTACATGCTTGCGGTCTTCGCTGACATTGAAGGTGCTTTTAACAAAGCAAGGTTTAGTGAACTCGTCAGATCACTAATTCGATTAGAGGTACCAACGACGTATGTGCGATGGGTGGAATCCATGCTCAGTAATCGAGTAGTTGAAAGCACCATCGGAACAACAACACGTACGAGACGCGTTGAAGCAGGTTGCCCACAGGGAGGGGTCCTTTCCCCCTTCCTGTGGAACTGCCTTGTTGACGAGCTCTTTGACAATGCTCAAATCCAGCACGCGCACACCAACTCTCAGGCGTTTGCAGATGACGTGGCAATGGCTGTGCGGGGCATATGCCTCAGCACGCTTAGATGCCTAATGCAAAAGAGCCTCAATGTCATGAGTCGATGGTGCGATAAGGTTGGACTTTCAGTCAACCCCGACAAGGCCGAAGCAATCGTTTTTACACACCTTCACAAAACTGACCTCTCAGTGAACTTACGTATGTGGGATAAACCAATCCCATACCATCCTCAGGTCAAGTATCTGGGAGTTATTCTTGACCGAAAACTAACCTGGGTTGCACACTGTGAAGAGCGCAGTCGGAAAATGAAGACAGCGCTCGCACAATGCAAAAGAGCAGTCTCGGTCAAATGGGGCTTAACACCAGTCATCACGAAGTGGATATATGAAGCTGTTATCAGACCAGCACTTCTCTACGGAGTCATGTGCTGGCTGCCGGCTATTTTTAAGGATATATGCCTTCAAAAGCTGGTCAGTGTACAAAGAGTGGCTCTGCTTCAGATAACGGGCGTGTCGAGAACTACACCGACCGCAGCCCTTGAATGTCTTGTAAACCTGCAACCGATTCAAGTAGTTGCACAAGGAACGGCGATGCGAACCATGCACAGATTGAAAAATACCAGTAGCTGGTACTCACCGGGACTTGGTGGAAGACTCAAGAGAATTAGGCACGCGGCGATTTGCGAAGGGCTTGCAGTGCAAATTCCTCTACTTTCATACCCGTGTGACTTTCAGTCTAACAGGACCCTCCGGACCCTAAACTTCCAGACATCGGTGCCCACGATAGCCGAATGGGATTCTAGGGGCACGATGCAGTTTGAGGCTAGCGACATTGTTTGCTACACGGATGGGTCAAGACACGATGAGAGAACAGGGGCAGCATACGTTGTGAACGCCGAAGGCGAATGCTGGAACGAATCGATTCCGCTCGGTGCACATGTAACTGTCTTTCAAGCCGAAGTGCTTGCTATTAGCCAATGCGCAATGGCGGTGCACTCGCTTGGAGCACACCCAGAAGAACAGTTTACATATTTACCGATAGTATGAGTGCAATCGGAGCGATTAAAAGCTATTGGCACATGACATCTCTTGTCCACGACTGCTTGAGCAACCTTATCTTGCTCGCAGGGGAACACGAAGTCATTCTTGAATGGATACCTGCACACCGCGGGTTCCATGGTAACGAATTGGCGGACAATCTTGCGAAGGAAGCAGCGGATGAGCAGGTATTTGGTCCCGAACCAATTCTTCCAGTATCCGTAGAGGGAGTGCGAACGGCAATTAAGGAATGGATGGAAACATTGCACGCAAACCTCTGGAAAGATAGGAAAGACTGCCGGACCACAAAAAGTCTGGCCCAACTTCCAAATAAGAAAATTTGGGAGACGGCAAAATCGAGCGAGCAGACCTGCTCTGAGAGTTTTGATACAAGTTATCACGGGTCATGCTCCACTACAAGCACACTTGAAAAAGATTGGTGCTGTAGTCTCACCTGTCTGCCAATTATGTAGTATGGAAGAAGAGACAAGCCTGCATTTTCTTGGAAAGTGCGACAGGTTTGCTCATCTTCGCTTTGAAACATTCGGTGCTTCACTACTAAGCACGGATGACATTAAGAAAGCCACTCCAGCCAGCATACTTAAAATTATAAGAATGTCTGGTCGGCTTAGCCTTAGCCGTACGGAGGGTGACCAGGCAACAAAATAATTGCAACAGCAATGTTGCAAGTTGTAAGAAATGGGTAGGCAATAATCCTAATTTTCTGGATTCCCGCGCTGAAGCACTAACTTCTCTATAGTTATGTGCCTCAAACCCAAAAAATACAATACAATACAACCCGTAAAAAAACTACGGGTTTAGAGTCATTTATTCTGATTTATTTATGTAGAATAATGTTGTTTTAGTCTGAATTTTTATATGCAGTAGACATCCGAACCAATTCTACTTCAACCTTTTGTTATGTACCAGAGAAATGAATATGAGCTTTGTAAAGGTCATTTAAAATCGAGCATGTCGTGCCAATAATGGTTTTGGGGCTGAATCTTAAATCATGAGATATAAACGTGCAATGCATGTTTCTACATCAAAAAGCGCATGCCGGATCCGATAAAACAACTTTTCAGCTCGCTACGACAAGCCGTGTTACATTTATGCTAGGTTTTATGCTCAAATGCCGGCATTTTTGGATCGATTTAAAGTAATTTTTTAATCAGTAATTTTAAAACCAAAACTTCCAAGCAAGCGCGCTGTAATCACAACCAAGAACGTCTTGGGAGCATTTCGACACCAAGATCAGCAATGTGGGCTCGCGCAAACTCTGGTAGTCTTGTAGCCATATTTCATCACCATCTCAATTACTTTAGTTTCATTCCTGACAGGAATTTCCTGTCCTTTACCATTTTTGAGATATCAAGCTGTAGAAATTTCAGACATTTGAAAAAGATCAATAATGAAATATCTCCAATAACCGTACATACTTCCTTACGTTTTAATTGAAAAACAAAACCTACAAAAACACATGGGATTGCAGTGTAAGGATACGAGCAGCTTTTCCGTCTCTAGTTCCGAATACTGAAATGAATTTCTAGGGTCCTCCGGAAATTCTAGGAGTACTACCATCTGCATATCCATAGTTTGATGTTTAGTCTGGGAAAATGCCTTAAACTAGGATTTTTCTGTATTATAATTCAGCTGAATCATTTTTTGCATTTAACGAAACTCTTGGTGTCGTAGTCGAATGCATGGTGAACGTCTAAGTTTTCCCAAATCTAAAGAAAGAAATAAATGTTGGAATTGTCGACCTAGCTTTATCAATCTAATGGATAAAAATAAAATTACATACCATGAAAAATCGGAGCTTTGACTGTATACTGTCATAAATAATGTTTTTACATCCTCTAAAAAAACTGCTGTTGTGATTCCACAATGTTAACGCGAATCAAAATTTTACGGCTTTGGTTACTGATTTTATCAAGTAATATGCTTGTCTCATGTTGTGTGTTGTGTGTTGAATGTTCAAAAATTGTGGACTGGGCCCAAAGTTGGTGTGAATAATTGTGTTGAAACTATCAAAATGCATAGTTTACTGACAAAAAATTAGAGACTTTGACACTCCGTTTTAGTCCCAAGAAGTTGATATATTGCACGCTTCAGTCAATTATTTGAACTACATATGCCTCTCTAGCTCTCCAAACTAAACATAAACACAACTACTACAAGATTACGCAAAAATCTGTATTAATAATTTCCTTACGGCAACGATGTAAAAATTCGTTATTTAAAAATGTCATACTCGTAGGCAGTCACGCATCACCTTTGTTGAGTCAGTTCAAAGGAAGTTGATACTTGCATACAGTTCTTCCGAAAACATCATGATGAGTTAGTTTTTTCTAAGCAAATGGATGTGTAAATGTGTATCTCAGATCGTCCTCCTAATACAAACTAGTTTTGCAACAACCACAACTGCCAATTAATGCATCGCCCGATTTGGACCTAACAGAAATGATTATTGACAATTCAAAAGCGTGTGCTATCATGCTGTGTACTACTGATTAGAACAGGAACTCAGTCTGTTTTCTGTCTCAGCTTTTAAAACATTTAGTTTCGGATCTCTGTTTGAATTCCAATATGTAAAGCTGCAACCCATGTATTTGTTTGGTATATTTTGTAGGAAATTGGGCATAAAGACACAGTGTTATATCTTGGTTTGAAACCTTGGTTTAGTAGCGAAAATTGTGGAATTGCTTTGAAATATGTCAGACTGGATTGTTAAGACTGGATTAAACTAACTAGGATCAACTAATATATTTTCAAGCGTCTGCGAGTGTATATGAATCCCAAAGCAGTTTGATAAAACGCATGCCAGCGTTGCTATTCCAAATAATTTTAACCGTATAGTTACAGGTGTATTGGACAAGCTGCAACTAGGCAGACTTGACATGGGGCAGATGGAAGTTAAAGCATAGGCTGTAATGAGACTAAATGCCCCATCCACAGATTACCTAACCTAACCAACACATACAGTTGAATTTCCAGCTCATTTGAGGCTTTGTGTCTCATTACAGCTTATGCTTTAACTTCCATCTGCTCCCAAGTCAAGTCTGCCTGGCTGCAACGTCAGGTCTTTGTTTTCCATGTTTTCAAACCAAACTTAAATTTAATATTTCAAGATTTTTCTGTTTTCCCTGTTCACTACGACATGCATTAGTTCTGTTAACTCCAGCAAAAATAATTGAATGCTGATATCTATAAGAAGTCTGAAGAACTGTCAAGATTAGTGTACAAAAATCAGTTTCTACCTGCAATCTGTAAGTGACAAGCCTTGCTATAAAAAAATCAAATGCGTTTTTTCGTAGAAGGGAAATTAAGTTAGGAGTAAAATTTAATTACAAATACTCAATTAATTTTGTTTGAACATTTATTTATGAAATATGAAATTTTCTTTAGTTTGAATAGTAATCGATGATGCAGATATCGTCAGTATGAAATTTCGCAACCAATTGTTGCTTTAATTGTTGTTGCTTCAAAGTCTAATTTACCAAATATTTTTTCTAATTTGTGCATGCACAAAAGCTGACAAGTTGATAAGTTCATGTAAGCTTTGAAATTAAATTGTACTTTAATAATTGATTGATGTTGGAAGATTCAGTTCAGGTCTGGTTTTATAAGCATTAGTATTTCCATTCTTTCATGCGTAATCATACTTTCTTGAGGCTAAATGAATAAAATATGAATTTTGTGATTACGTGCAAAACTTTTGTGAGCGTTAAGAACCAGAGAATGTGAGATTGTGGTTGTACATTTATTTTACAAAAACAAATAAGGAAAGAACTCACAGAAAACAATAGTGGAAATAAGTCAATACACCAACCATGAGGAATGCCAGAAGGCATATCGTACGTACACACAGACCAACGAAAGGTACCTTCCTTGTACCAGAATATACATGCACAAACAATTTTTCAGAGAAATGTCTGTTTTCAGAATAATGTGAACGCATTTCCACTACACCGACTCTCAAGCCAAAAATTCTATTAGTAGCTCATACGCACTCTGAAATCTACCTAAATACTTACGCGCATTCTTTTCTAAAATTTCAAAGAACATACTAAACACACAACAGAAAGCCACGACAAATTCAATGTTTAAAGAGCACATGTACCTCTGCAGTTTCACTTGGACTCTGTAACAGTTCAGTCTTGCCTCACCATCATTACCAACCAAGCATGTCTAAAAACATTTCAGCAGTTCTAACACATGTGTGAAATATTTAACTTAAACAGTGTATTTTCTTACGCTATTTAGCTTGGGATGTTGAGCGCATTCAACATTTTAGGGTTGTCTAACCGTCACTCACTTTATAAATTATTCGTCGGTGCCTAGACGTAGTTCAATTCAGTTTTATTTATAAATCTACAACAAACTTTCAAGTGATATTATATCAGATTTAGTAGGCAAGCACAAGATGTTAGCCGCAGGCTTTAACAAATAGAGTATATAGCACGAATAAACAACGTATTCCCCTTTTGAAATTAATCAGACTTGTTGGAACATCCCTCTACTTATGTAAGATCCAATCAAATAATTTTGACTGTCCTGTTAATTGACTATAGCATAAATAAAGACAAATGCCAATCGGTATTCACTTGTTAAATTTTTGTATTTTAGAAGTTGAAGAGTGCATCAAATTCAGGGATCACCATTGCTAATCGAAATGATATGGGCAACAACAGATATAGTTGTGTATTTTGCCAGAAAACATTTAAAAGAAACTACGATATGATGAGGCATTTGCTTATACACATTAATGAGAAACCGTTTTCCTGTTCCATTTGCGGGATGGCGTTTGGACGAAAAGGACGCCTGAAAGGTCACTTAAAAGTCCACAATGTAGAAAAGCCCTTTAATTGTGGGAAGTGTGGAAAGACGTTTAAACTTAAGCGTAGTTTAAAATATCACCTAGAGATTCACGAAGGAAAAGGAAAGAAATTCATGTGTAACATATGTGGCAGGGCATTTGGTAACAAACAGATTTTATTTAGACACGTAAGAACTCATAATTTAGAAAAACCTTTTAAATGTACCATTTGTGGCAAGGATTTTGGTGACAAAAGTAATTTTACAGTTCACTTCAGAGTTCACACTGGAGAGAGACCTTTCAAATGTAATGTTTGTAACAAAACATTTAGTGACACATCTAATCTTGCAGCTCATTCCAGAACTCACACTGAAGAAAAACCTTTTAATTGTATCTTTTGTAGCACGGCGTTTAGATTTCAGCAACATCTGTTTAGGCACATCACAACACACACTGGGGAAAAACCATTTAACTGTAAATTATGTGGGAAAGATTTCGCAAGGGGGACGATCTTGAGAATACACTTTAGAACCCATACAGGAGAGAAGCCATTCAAATGCAATGTTTGTGACAAAGCGTTTAATAGCAAATCTAATCTCATACAACATATCAGAATTCACACAGGAGAAACCCCGTTCAAATGCTCCGTTTGTGGGAAAGCATTCGCTCGACACCGTGATTTGACAGTTCACTTCAGAGTG